>JAGSMT010001057.1:0-24015 GCA_029286875.1 Lamproptera curius | reverse complement strand
TTTTATTGTAAAAAAATATGTATTATATAGATACAATATTCATCCCATGGTGGGAATCGAACCCACACCCGTTGTCGCAACAATTAGGTTATTCCTAATTGTAGCGACAATGGGTAGTTGCTTTTATATTAATTAATGTTTACATGTCAATAATATATATCATAATTTCTATATTTATTCATTTATTTACTTTATAATAATTGTAAACTTACAACGAGTTCACGATATTGACTTTGCAGTTCCATGCCTAATATTATATATTCCTTGAAAGATCTTATCACCTTTTTATTAAAAAGGTTGCGCGCTAAATCACTTATGTTGGGACTGTTTTAACATTTGCTAGTTTTTTTTTTAACAACGTAACAACAATTTGCTATGCGTAAGACAATTGACAGAACGCGATTGTGCGGTAAGGTAAGGAACACAGTACAGGCGCAATTTCATGTCAAAGTACTTACATTGAATCTACTTTCAGTAATAAAACAAACTAAAATATTAAACGAAGATTTCGAAAAAAAAAGCTGGTTTCGTATTAAATCTAGTGTAATATTCGCGTGAAGGAAAGGCTTTGTTTATAAAACAATAAGATATCCTTTGAAAAAATCTGTATTTTAAATAGGCCCTTGTATACGTCGGACTTCAGGGGCGGTGGCTAGTTGACTGATTGATGTCAACAGTCATTTAGTCAAGCATGTAAGACGAGCAGTAGCTTTGGACATATGGAGGAGGAAAACTTTATCTCAAGCATGGGGGCTGCTGCTGGGGGGGGCCATATGCTTGAGATAAAATTTGCAATTACGATTTGACTCACCAATATTTAGCATTGTATTGCAAACAATTGATTCAGTCTTTTTAGTAGTCATTTATAAGTTCAATATGTAATTAAGTAGATTCCAATTTTGTCAAACTAGCTTAGCAAAGACAGCCCTATGCAAGAAAATATCGGTCCTAAGTTCGTAAACAAGTATTTCGTAACAAACCATCGCGATCAAAGTAATTAACCAGCCGCTAACCTGGCAATGCTGAATTGAAGCATTAATTACATTTGGATACCGGTTGTAATTAGTTGGCACGATCGTTGGCCGCCATAGTGCACTGACAAATTTACTTTAGTTTTGTCTGTGTAATATGGAACTTGAAATAATTACGAGTGCGTGCGTTTGTTTCAATTCGAATAGATGTGTATATATATAGAATCTTAATGAATATTTTACTGATATTTTGATTAATTAACTAGTTTTAGCATTAAAGAAATGTCCACTAAATATCTCTTTTCTTACGCTTTCTATGGTTCGTGAAGTTCAAATATGGCATATCAAAGTCTATCATAAAATAAAAAAAATAATTAAAAATCTACCTTCTCTATTTTCTACCCGACTTTTCATAATGAGCGTATAACAAAGAAATAGAAATAAGAGATTAACACATTGATAAATTTAAATAAATATTTATTGGCATAGCAAATAATTAAAAACATTGTTACACAGCTAATATGTATAATATTTAGACAAAAACATTAAAATAACTATTTATTACGGAATAATATTACTAAAATGTATATATATATATAATCTTTCTGCTTGCTTCACGCTATAGCCTTAAATCCATTTTCGTTTCCAATTACTGGTACCTTATATATATATATATATATATATTAGATTCAATTGGTTGTTTATAATGTACAATTGGTAATATAATTAAAATACTACATATAAATATAATTACTACTATACTATAAAACATGAACGAAGCCTGTTCATGTTTATTAGAAAATAATCAGTCAGTCCGTTGTGACTTAATCGTCTACGAAATCGCCTTTTTAAAAAGTAATTAAAACTTACTTCAAACTTCTGAAAATAGTTTCTGGTTTCAAGCTTCGCGTAACCCCGACGTACTCGGATCTGAAACAAAGTTTACCAACAAAGTTTTATTGAACCACATCGTCGTTATGAATCTTTTAAATAATACAATATGTAATAGAATGACAGTTTATGTAATACGTCATAAAACTTTATTACTAATTGTAACATTGATTATTATTCGAGCGGTAAAAATGTTACCAAAGTATTTATATGTATTCTGTAATTAAAATTTATTATAAATTTCTGTCGAATAACTGACGTTAGATATACCACATTTTGAAATAATTTTTTCGACGATAAAATGACAACATAAAGGACATCTTTTTATAAGTCGTCGGTAGCGAAAATCTCGATAAGTAATTGCAAAAATTTCAACCAATGTAATTAATAGTCATTGTTCACTTAGTCCGTAAAAAATCCACGAGCTATAAGTAGTCGCTAAATTCTATTTAACTGTTGTACTTGGAAAAGCTTCAATTGACTGTTAAGATCTAAAAGAGTCAAGCTCTTATTTTTAAAAATATACCCCTATCCATTAGGGGGTTTTTGGATTGTATCCCACCACGCTGGTCCAATGCGGGTTGGTGGGTGGACCGACTTTTTACACGCCCATCCGACGAATGGATCATCTTAATTTTCAGACAAATGGGTGATCGGCCCAAATTGCCCTAACCAACTAGGAAACAACAATGAAAATTTGTTGAATCCCGCAGGATTCGAACCCACGACCTCCGGATTCTTAAGCACACGCCTATACCACTAGGCTACGGAGGCAGTTTAGGCAAAGGGAGACCTACCGCCAGTAAATATGTTCAAATCTCTAAAACAAAATCCTTAGTTCTGAGCGATGAGTTGCGAAATGATTACAACGATATTGTTATTAACGAATAATTTTTTTTAATTTTTCGGAACGCAAATTCTTAAATGAGAGTTTTAATTATTTTATTTTAACTAAAAATGTAAATTGCAAACAAGTGGGTCATCAACCAGTTCCATGGGCTGCAAAAACCTCTTTTAAAACAAAATAGGCTGGTATGTTAAATCAGATACGTAATCCTTTGAGTGTAAAAAGTAACTATTATTTTGCTGAGTCGTTATTTCTGTTTTTTTTTAAACAGAAGAAAAGCCGCTTTAATTTTTTACACGGTATTTCAACTAATACCCTGTAGAAGTACCCCTTAATATGAAATTTCTATATTGTGGCATGTATGGGACTGACCACATACTTGAAATCAACTAAACGATAGGTAGTAGAATTCTTGTTTGGTAAGAACTGTTTGGTGATAATATATGGATAAAGAAAAAAAAACTTTCCCACTTTTCACGGGCATTTAAAATGCTTATACATCGGTCGTTAAAACATTTTATTACCTTCATACTTATCCTTGTATGTAACGTAATCTGTACACGTTAATGATTTGACCCCTCATAATGACGGACTAACTGGACAATCCAACATTTAAAAAAAATTCTAAAATATTAAAATTAAGTAACAGTTTATAAAACTATTAATTTCCAGAAAATTATATTAAATAATTGAAAATCACCGTAAATAAATTTGATATAAAAAAGAGTAAATAAAAATTATATAGGATATTATAAAAACAACACGTCCTATCATATCTGCTTATAACATATTTATAATTATCGGAACCACGGACCCTTACAGTGTCACATTGTGGCTACTAATGTTAAGAGGGGAGTGATTTAGCACAAAATTAGGCTATGGATTGTGATAAATAAGTGTTTTCACTAGTCATTTCGCCAGGTCATCACGAGGCCAGCTGCTAATTTGATGCATTTCAATAAAAACTATTAGTATTAAGATTGAAGGTTTTCAATTAATTTTGTTTATATGTTTTGTACCATTAATCTTTTTATATATGTATATAACTTGCAATTATTTGTCTGGACTGTTTTGCTTTATACTTTTTATCCTATGTTAGTAGCTTCTCCTGTTTGATGCTGATATTTAATTGAGTTTTTATTTCGAAGAAAAACTTAATAAAGTTAAATTAAATAAAATTAAAGTGATATAATTATATTCAAATGTATGTATCAATTTGTCGACTCAAATTAAAATGTCTGTTGTTTATAGCAATATAGCAAATAATATTTAGTAACAGTATCCACTTTCTATACTTGATATATTTGTATTATTATATGGTAATTTATTATGAATTAATATTTTTTTCTGTCTTCTCGAAAATACAATTCATTTTAATATACCTTATGCGTTCAAGGCACATTGACGATACAGTTAAAAAATCACCGTTGTGAGTTGTTTGTTTACATACCCCACAAACATTTGGACTTACAATGCTTAGCTGTACTTTAGACAATCATTGGTAACATTTACGTTTTGGCAGATATTTATGGGCCTTGCGATAGGCAAATTACCTTTCGAGAAAGGGAACCGTTATAATAAGAATGCTGCAGATAAGAAGAGGATGGGTTAACCCTGTTTGACAATCAATCAACGATAGTAATCTGGTTTTTTACAGTTAAATATATTATTATTACATTTCTAGACATATAACACTACGTCGTCTAATCTTAAACTATGGGAACTAGACAAATGTTAAATAAATAGTCACCTTTCAATTGTAAATAAATATGTACATATAATACAGATGGACCTGGACACGAAAAAAACTCGACGTTCGTCTGACGATATTTTTCCCGTGGTGGGAATGGAACTCACAAAATTGGTTTTAATAGTGAAGGATCGTCTACGACAAGTTCTGTAAGTCTAAACAGCTGAATAGTCCTGAAAATGGCAGAAATTTATTTATTCTTCGTTATAACAATAATTTAATTATTATATAAAATGGCTTATATTAACATAGTAAACTGTATATTTGAATTAATGGAGTTAAGGTGGTTTAAAAATGCATTTATTTTATCATATGGTAAGATTGTAAATGTATCATCTACATTGCGCTTATAAAATCATGGATGAATGGGAGCAGTGAGTAGGGCCTTCTCCTCAAAGTCTTTCATAAAAATGTCAGCAACAAAAGGAGACACCGGGCAACCCATTGCTACACCATCCATCTGCATGTAGAACTCATCTTTTCATAATAAATAGCCAGATGTCAAGCAATGTTTTAGTAAAAAAGCATATTCTATTGGGATGTTGTTTTCCTCTAACTTTCTTGGTATAATATTGACCTGTGACCACAGCCGCTGGAAAGTTTTCGAAACGTCGGGAATTTAAAATGTAAAATAAACGCGATAAATTCCGTAAAATCATTTTATTTAATAATATTAAAGAAGTAAATGCGGCATGTAACGTTAAAGCCAAGAGACGTCCTAAACCCAAATTTTTGCCCAATTTTCCAAGCCCGCCTTTCAGTTATAACAGTTAAATTACTTTTTGCATTGAGTAATAAATCACTTTAATAACACTAATTAGGCTATAATTGCACCTAGTCTCTCAGCTCAGGTAAACCTGAAATTAAGGTAGTTAAAGGGAACTTTTTAACGCCTTTAGTGATAATATTCTTGGTATAACATCTAAAACTGCATGCGAGGATTACAATGTGATTACATCTTAGCTATCAGAACTGCTTAGTAAAAGCTTGGATCTTCCTGTTTATATTATTTATATTTTACACTTAATTTTATGTAAGAAACCTGCTTACCTGCTTAAATATGTATAAATGGTAGTGTTTTAGTAGGATTCACTCAAATGCGCTAAAAACATATATAATAAGTGCCAATGTATGTGTTAGGCAAAAATAAAATAACAAATCACTTATAGAACCGACTAAATGAAACTGTTTTTTTTTATTTTATAATTTTTATATTGCTTTGCACTCTAAGCTTCAGCATACTCGTTAAAAATAAAAAAAGCTTTAAAATTATTATGTTAGTTATCAACATTCATTATAAATTTTGAAAACAGACATATATAATAATGGTAAGGCTTAACATTTTCATCGTGCTTACGTTATACGCTTATTGTTACTCTGTTTACGTTATATTGTTCATATATTCCCTATTAACCTAATTCCGTATAAATACTGCATGAATATACGCTAGGGCTCCCTCGAAACATTGTTTGTAATTTAATAAAATCGCAAAATAAACATTGCATGCTTCTCGCAGTTAATATGACAAACTCGGGCAGAAGTTACTTCGTGTTTTGTCAAAGTGCGACCGCAGGCATTGTTGCAGACATGAAACAACAATGTACTGCCTGCTATAAGAATACTATTATAAGGAGATAACTTTGTGACAAAAAAGTTTCACCATGTTCCTCAAAAAGCCTTCATATTTCAGCACATTTACTATTGTAATATTTTTTTAAATATGCATTAATCGTTTAACAGCCTAGATTTTATATGCTAACTTTTTTGTTGAAAAACAAACTAAAATATTAATTTGTAACTGATACACACAAAAGAGACGTGATTATACCTCAATAACCGACTTTAAATAGGTTTGACAGTTATTTTAGTTTAGTTTATTACAAATATGTACCTTGATAAAGACTCCGACTCCTGGACAAGATTCGGTGTCTGTTCGGAACATTATATCGTCCTAATAAATTGAAGCCCTTATCAGAGATTAATTACAACTGAGTCAAGTTTGCAGCGCAAATGAATTGGAGATTGATTTATAAGCGACAGCTCCCATAGTCATGGATCATGCGAATACAGTAGAGATCGAATTATGAACAGATTCGATCTCACATAGATTGTTATTTAAAAACGACTAAACAAATAATAATTGATTTGCAAAATATAAAAACACGTTTTTGCCCGACGATAAATATAATTAGTAGTGTTTAATGCGGTGAGAATGATTTTAATCTAAATTAAGCGCCGCCGCAGTCTGACAATTGCCTTCCGGAGTTCCTACGCAGCGCATCATATTTTAAAGTCACGCGACGCAAATGACCAACGCTCCGTTCTAATATTTGTAAGATTACCGCGAATTCCAACCGCATCAACGAAGATGCCTACAGCTGTGCCTTCGTCAGACGAGGTATTTATCCTTCCTTTTATCGTATTTCCAATCCGGCTTCATAGCCACTTTGTTCGAACCGGATTACGCACATGGTCCTTTAAACCGCATCCTCGCATCTGATCCTTAATAGGATCTACCATATCGCCGTCACTTGAGCTAGTTAGTCCATTAAAATTGGCTCACTAAACTTGAGTGAGCACGGGCCCGCGCGACCAATTTTAATTACATATTTTATTCCATCTTGGTATTTGCATTGTGAAGAGCAAATTGTAAAGCCCGAATATATAACTATATGATGCATATATTGAATTCAAGTAATCGTCATCCATTGACGCACATCATGAAAAGAGTTTCGTTTTACAATGGGAACATTTTCACACTTTATTTTTACAAACTCTGAAATCAAAATATTCACTATGTTATCATATATCTTATAGCTTTTTGATTTAATTTAAAGCAGCTGATGAACATTCAGTTATTAAATATGTTAAATCAGTGATCTTATGAGCCCATCCTTATTATTATTTGTCTAATAAAACAATATTGAAATAAATGTAGTTTAAAAATGATGTTGATTATAAAATCCATGTGTATTTGAATTAGGTCTATATTTTAATGATTTGTTGTATTCTGACAAATCAAATTAAAATAAATTTTCCAAACGTGATGCCTGGACAAATGTTACCTAACTAAATGATTTTATGAGTGTTGGCCAATCGGAATTAATTTATCTTCATGCAGGAGCTGTCAAATTATTTTTGTAGCATAAAACTAATTAGAAAATTGTGGCTCATCTACTATTGCCTTTGTTATTATAGCTATAACATTAAATATAGAGTACAAAGTATCTTACTTAGATGTTCTACATAGCGATTATCATCATCATCATCATCATCATCCTCATCACCAGCAGCCTTCAGCCGTCCTATGCTGTACGTAGCCCAATGAACGGCAAGACGGCTGAAACATTTTCCTTGCAACTCGCTGCCAGCTTGACCCGACTACTGCACACACGATATGCATAAAAAATATCCGATAAGGAGGTTATACTATGAATGCGTTAATTTTGATGACGGAATAATAACTTAACATGATAGCACTAAAATAAAAATTATTACATGATTTAAATAGCGCCTAATTAAAAGATAGGATTTTAAAAATATTTGCCTTCATAAATGTTAAGCAAAACTTGCAAAAGTTCTACGTCATTCGTCGTTAAAAACTATCGAGGCTTGTTTTTGAAGTGAAAGTGGTTGCACAATAAATTACCGTAGCCGTGACTAAGTTGTCGGCACTAAATCTATTTAATTTGAATCAGGTGCGGCCATCCCCCAAAATAACTTATATTTTACAAGATATATTGCTTAGGGAAACATTGTTTAATCTCTTGAGGTTTAGCCGGCACTTTCGTTTAATAACACAAGGTTACGATTTTCGAAGAAAGAATTTCAATAAAATTCATATGAATCAAAGCTAAACTATTTTTTCTTTTCTTTTCAATTAAAATAAAACAAAATGTTATCCGTTACTTTTAGTAACTGTACCGGTTAAACAAGTAATTTGACTTAATATAGAAGAAAATACTTCTCGCTCTCTCTCTTTAAAACTGAAACTACAAAAAATAATTTTCTTTACGATGTGACATTTGATTGATAATGCTTTGTGCATTTTTATTTTGCTCTTTTCACTTCATCATACAGGTGTAAAACTTGCTTAAAAATTTAATTTAGAATTTAACTAAATTATAAAAAATTATTTAACACTGCTATATTACATGCATTTTTGAGACACTTTTATTTTATCCTATTAATAGTCGAATATCATGAAGACGTGAAATATTTTGTGGTCCTAAACGTTTTAAAGCTCTAATAGTTTCATGGATGTGAAAAGATTTGTTACTTAATTGAACAGTCTTCCAACGATTCCGATTGGAAAATTAATCGTGATCAAACAATAATGTTTTTCCCGCTCATCATTTAATGATGAAGAAGGAAATTGATTTCTGCAACCAATTGTCAAGTCATCCGGTATTCTTAGTCACTGAAAGAATAAACAATTGCTAAATCACTTTACTGCGATTAAAGGTAAACAGTTTTTTACACAACAAAAAGGCTGCAATAGTAGAAAAAATAATGTCATTCAAATAACAAGTGGGATTTTAACAAAAAAATAAGACCGACTTCAAAAAGTACATAACCATTTTAAGCAATACAAGCGGGTTACAAAGTGAATTTGCCCCGCATTTTAAATCTCTCATATCTTTTAAAATATTTATTTAAACAAAATGTCGTGTTTAACATGTTTTATGCTAAACGAATGAAAAATTATTTAAACGTACTAACATTTATATAAACTTAAACTGTATCTTACATAACCTTTGAGTGTACTTGATTGCCATTTTTAAAAATGTTTATATTAAATTGCTTATATCTAGTAATTTTTAGAACATAAATAACGAATGAAGCAATTAAGTTTACTTGTTCGCTTCTTGCTACAACTCTGACATCTTATTATTTAATAAGATTCTTAACTCTTTTTAAACGCCAAGTCAGTGGTCAGAGTCAAATATTATACTATTGTACAAGAAAGGAGACCCAAAAGACATAAACGACTATCGACCCATTAGCTTTCTTCGATATACAAACTGTTCTCGTCAATAATCGAGAGAAAAATTATTGGTAATCTAGACTGAAGAAATTGAAAGAAGAGTAAAAATTACATGGAATAAATTTTGGAGCCTGAAGGAAATTTTTAAAAGCCAGATGCCCATAAAATTAAAGATAAAGGCCATGAATTATTGTCTACTCCCTAGTCTTACATACGCTTGCCAAACTTGGAAATTCCCGCACCGCGTAAAAAACCTAATTGTATCTAGTCAACGTGCTATGGAGAAGAGCATGATGAAAATAAGAAAAATTTATAAAATACACCATACCTACATCAGAAAAGTGTCCGGAGTAATCGACGCTCCATGCTGTGCAAAGTAATTTAAATGGAGGTGGGCAGGCCACGTAGCAAGAATGAGCGATAATCGATGGACAATTAGGTTGACATCGTGGACAGGCCCTTTTAGGATATAGAAAAAGGGGTAGACCCAAAACGAGATGGGTAGACGACATCGTGAAAACTGCGGGAAAGCATTGGATTAAAAAAGCGGCTGATAGAGAAAACTGGTTATCTCTGGAGGAGGCCTTCACCCTCGCTTGAGAGGGGTTCACTTAATAATAGTTATAACTTTTTCATTTATTTATGTTATAAAACTTTTCATTATTTTATTACTTTATAAAACCTTTTAATTTTTTTATTATTTTTATCACAAATTGTATTTTAAATTAATATAAATAAGGATAGATATATATTCATATTTCTATATACTCCAAATGCATGTTTAGTTTTATTTGTATGTACATATACTTTTTTCACCTACAGTTGTGTGTTACTTAAGTGAAATAAAAGGTTTTTTATTTTAATTTTTATTTATTTATTTTTCTTTATTTCTCAAATATCTATTAAACCACCTATCACAAAGTTATTATTTAAGAAAATGGGACCAATGGCAAGCTAATGTCTATCATTAAAAATGAACAAAAAGGGACCACTAGGAGCAGAGCAACGAGGTAAACATATATATAAAAAATGTACGCTCCGAATTGAGTACCTCCTTTACTAAGTTGGCCAAAAAGAAAGATCTTTAATAATGATTATTATAATTAGCCTTGTGCACTTGATATTATTTGCGTAAATACAAGACTTGTTTTAATTTTATAACGAAAAAAATTAGAAAGATTATAGCAAAATAAAGTTCTAATTCTATTTTAGCAGACTTTAAATGGTTACATGTTACGACATGTAGAGATTATTATTTAACCATATTTTCCAACGAAATCTTTACATGATAAAACTACACAGAATTATCCAAAAGTTCTTATTTATCTTACGAGTATAAAGATAATAAATAGAAACTATAAATCAATTAAGTATCAAGGAAGTCCCTATTCATTGTCCTCGATTATGATAGCCAATATTCTCCGTAATCATTCTTATCTTAACTTAACGCTTATAATATTTGAATTGTTAAAGTTGATTGTAAATACCGATACCGATTTGGTTTTAATATATTTACAATTTTAAATTGAAATTGCATATATCAATGATAGCAACATTACGTTTGACTGATTGTTTGCACGCCTCTGAACTGACAAAATCCCGCGAAAGAAACTAAAAGGAACGCCCATGAACATCGGCAATACCAGGGGTATCACCTACGCGCTGTTTACCGTTAGGCGTAGGATGTTAAGTCTACGATACGCTACGGAGACATAGTTACATAGTATGTTACGTCTCATTTACCCAGTACATGCGCTGCCTTCGTTGTCCTTTAAACCGGAACACCTACACCTTTGAAAAAGCTCTACCTTTTTTGCAGAAAACATAAAAGATTCCGTTTTAACCAATCTCAAGTATAACAGTTATCTTGTTTTTAAAACCTAGATTGAATATTCCATAACGAGATTGTGTTAACATATTTAACGCACAAACGTTCCTATAAAACTGTTGTTAAATTTTTATGCCTAAATTGTGAACAATTTCTGGATTATTGCTATAAAAGGATGATTAATTACTTACAAACCGGAACACCTACACCTTTGAAAAAGCTCCACCTCTTTTGCAGAAAACATAAAAGATTCCATTTTAACCAATTTCAAGTATAACAGTTATCTTGTTTTAAAACCTGGATTGAATATTCCATAACGAGATTGTGTTAACATATTTAACGCACTAACGTTCCTATAAAACTGTTGTTAAATTTATTATGCCTAAATTGTGAACAATTTCTGGATTATTGCTAACAAAGGATGATTATTTACTTTCAAAATATTACATTAATCTTAATGAAAAAAAATCTTACAGTCTTGTCTTGCAGCGAAACTTGAATTTTGGCTGAAACTCAGCCGAAACCGGAACCGAAATTCGTTCGGACACTAATTTAAACGTAAAAGAATTATAACATAAAGTAAAGTTTTTCGTATCATATTTCCCAGCATCTCCACGATATATCGTAGGGTGGTGCGAACTTCGTGTAATTTCTATCGAAAAATAAAAAAAGCCGTGATAGAAATATATCGGAATCACTACGGCGGACCCACCAGCGTACTGCGACTACAAAATTGTTTAATTCGACCCTTAAAAGTAACAAACGATGAAATTACATATTTTTAAAACAAAATTTCTGCAATCAAAAACATAGCAATACTGTTCCATGCAACTATGATGTGTAAGCAGCTATGACGTAGGTCATACGCGTAGCGCTTATACGACACTTGCTTTTGTGAAACAATTTGAGTAAGAATGTTCGTCAACTTTTTGTAAAATAATGAAAATGGTTTCATTTCATGTTAATTTTAAAAATAAGCTAGAAAGTCATAAGAAGGAAGTAACGAATGTCATGCCATACGTATCTATGTTCCTTAATGCTATTGTACAATCACTCATTTAATCTAAAAGATTGATTTTACCACAAAAGCAAGTATGAGAATTAAAATTAAAATGTACATCATCAAGTAGATCAAAATGAACTAAAACAAAAATTAACAAATCAAACAGTGATCTCCAATTGACCACCGCAACTAAACTGTATGGAACCCATCCAAAGCTAACAAGGTCGAACGAATGACTGTTCACATCAATCAGTTAACAGGACAAGCCACCTAACTCGATACCGACGTTTATAAGGCCCTATTAAACCTATATACATTGACGTGTTGGTTGAATTCACTGAATGGTTAGGAATAGCGTGATTATTGCAGAGTTTAATTTTTCGAAGCAATTTAATTTTATTGCACGAATGGACGTTTTTGGTATTTTAAAGTAAGTAGTCATTTAAATGGGATTAAACACATTTTATGTCAATTTTTTACATTTCTTTGGTTTTAGGACAGATTTCAAAAAAAAATCTTTATCTCTCATATCAAGCGTGTAATATTTTAGTAATGGAATAGTTATGAATAAAGAAAATTATAACAACTGAAATTGAAATTAATAAGTGATTTGTCTTGTATCTTATAAACATTTAATAATGGTACCTCAAAACTTCTGAACAATGTAACATTCCATAAAAATATGATATTCAGATATACCAAATTTTGTAAAAGAAAATGTAAAATGTGTTGTTGTGTCCTCCTCCATCCCGGGAGAGGTTATGTTTACAATCATAATTCCCTACTAACCAACTCCTATGATTACGGATCCTACACCTAATTCAAGGGAAGACAGATTGTTTCCACTCCAGATTCCTCCCAACTCTATAAAAATTACAGTTGCTCAAGCAGTCGGCTTCATTCAGTCAAATTTTACTAAACTGCAGTATGAAGGCTCCAAAAACGATACTCGATCTAGACGTTGCCTCTTTTGGTCCATATGAGTAAAGAATGTGAAACCAATTATATTTGATCACTTACATCACAATAAAATTAACGGTATCGTTAAGAATGGTGTAAGCGTATTGCGTAATCGTGTCTCAATGAATTTAAAACTGCTAAAGCGCGCAACTTATTTGAGATCATTCTGGATTCGTTGCAGTAAGTATGATGCCATTAACCCCTTTTAGAATGTAACTCGTATGGGATTGTTAGAGATGTTCCAGTTGAATGGACTTAAGAGGAATTTGTTTCTTCCATCGTAGTACCTGATGGTTTTGGTAGTAGTATTATAGCACGCCGTCTCAATAACAAAACCATAGAAACAACATCAGCTATTTGGACGCCGTCTTGGAACCTCAACAGTTGTTTTAGTATTATAAACACCATTCTTAACAACACCTCTAAGTGATTCTATTCATACTGATTATTGGGCCTTGAAGGTGTGATGAAACCATCCCAGCGCTTCATCAGAAACCAATAAGTGGGACAGCATGAGCATAGGTGGTCGTGATTGACGGTATTAAAGGCACTGAGATGTCGATATGGACCAAAAGAGTCACTTAAGAGTTCTCCAAGGCAGCTTGAATATCGCCAGTCACTTTAAGGAGATGGGTGATGGGTGGTGCTATGGCCTGGTCTCAAACAGATTGAAAGGGACTGATCAAGTAATGAAATGAGAGAACCTCAGTAACACAGGACTTAAGCACTTTAGAGAGGAAGAATAGAGATGGGACGATAATGTGCAGGTACAGTCGGATTTGACTTTTTGGGAAGTAGACGGACAAATGATCCAATGGATAAAGTGAAATTAATAGTGTGCGTAATGCAGGGACCAATGTAGTCAAGGATGGGAATAATCATACGTCTACCTATGTTGTCACAACCAACAGCGTTAGACCTAATTCGAAGGATAGTTTTTTTGGTTTTAAAATAAATATTATGCCTCGTCATAAGTTTTCTTCATAATAATAATATAATCATTATAAACCGCCTCCATGGTCTAGCAGTATTGACCCTTGCTTTATAAACCGAAGGTCGTGAGTTCGAATCCCGCGGGAAAACAACTTAATTTTATCGTTGTTTGGACACATTGGACCAGCGTGGTGGGACCAAAATGGAGAAGGCGTGCATTAGCGGAGGCTTATGTCCAGCAGTGGACTAGCACAGGCTGATGATAATGATGATAATGAAGAAAATTTGATTAATAGATTTTGGCATCATTTTTTCACTAGGATTTATTTTTATATGTTTTTTAAGCTGTTATATTACAACTGAATGTGTTTAACCTTATAACTAATTCTTAGTTATTGTGTTACGTTTATTATATTACATTCACATATAAAAAAAATATTTTAACAAACAGTACTAAAGATACGTTTTTCAACCCTTTCAAAAGCAGTTTCCACCTTCATGTTATTTCATTGCGTAAAAGCGGGAGCGTATTTTTAACTCTGTGTTAGGATAGGTAAATTAAATTTGCAATTAGCTCTACACTTTTATTATATTGTTTTATTCTGCAGCCTGAAGAACATCTGAAATAACACTAAGGTGTATGTAGTAATTAACACGATTAATAAATTGTGGTTTTCTTTGGTTCCATTATCAGGTATGAAAAAAAAAACATGCCTTCATACCCTTAGGAAGTCGATCATAAAGTATAAAGTACTATAAAGAACATAAAGTATTATTACACATTGCCATAAGCCAGTGAAATGTAATTCTTATTTCAAATGAGTGTAGTAATACGATTAGTAAGGTTTTTTTTGTCACTCCAAGCTTCGGCTGGAGTCACAGTTCACAACACTACACATGCAAATTCCTGACTAAATAATGTCTTTATATAATAACACGAATTAAAAAAATATTTTTATCGTAATATTTGGTAATAAAACTTTAATATATATAAATAAATATTAAAAAAATGTTAACCGGGTGGTTACCTACTTAGTTCGATACATATTATAATTAAATTGATTTGTTCTGGGCTCTGAAAGGATCTTTATGTAAGCATTTATCATAAAAAACTCAACCTATATGTGAAATTAGATGCAAATTGCCAATTTCCCGACTCCCTCGATACCCCGCATAAGGCATGGGAGATTTTCAAATTTATCAAATCATTTATAATAAATTTAATACCCTTGCCAAAGGAACATAATCCATGATGTAATTTATAGGATGACTCCCTAATTTCACGTATCAATTTCCGTAAATATAATTAAGGATGTTTCAACAGTATGTACTAAAAATATACGCTCATACAATGTATAAGTCAATCAAAAATGCTGTAATTATATGATGTCCATATTATTATCTTGAACTGGATTCGTAGCCTAGTAATATTAGCTTCCACGTTAGAAACCGAAGATCGAGGATCTGAATCTACGGAACTTAACATTTTCTAATCGTTGTCTCGTAGCTAGTCAGAGCAATGTGGGCTGAACACACGATACCTGTAAAGTATGATGATTTTTATGGCATACGCGGCAGACGAGCAGTCGAGCCACCTGGTGGGAAGTGGTCACCGACGCCCATAGACTTTGGCAATACCAGTGGTATCACCAACGCGCCGCCTACCGTGTGACGTAGGGTGTTAAGTCTCGTTTACCCAGTAAATACGCTAGCTATGGTGCCCTTCAAACCGGTCCTGATTATCTTTAATAGTGTCGGTTATCGGTTCCATCAGACCATAGGAGTAAAGGAGGATTTAGTGCACTGTGTATACGGAAAACTTATGAAGTTATATATCTTCTTATATATATATAAACTTATACATCTTCTGTGTAATTGGCTGATCTTCAAGCTAGACCAGCCGCTAACAGACAAGTTTATTATCATATTTAAGAAAAATTTTATTAATAAAATAAGCGACATTTTTTTAACCTTTTAAACCTTTAGACCCAATATAAAAGTAAGTTTAAGCGGTAATATTTTTTTCATGTTAAACAATAAAAAACTATGTGCTTTCAAAGTATCTCACATTAATTTGAAATTAGCAGAGGAACTACTCCGAGTACGTCTTGGGAAATCAGGCAGTGGCAAACAGCTAACTATTCTGTTTTAGTCACTAATTGGATTGGATATAAATCCTTAAAACCATTTACAGTTGCTTACATATTTATAAAATAAATCTAGTCTTAATACTTATAAATTTACTCAGAACTTTATGAAGTTATTAAATACTTGTTAATTAATAATTTAAAAAATACTTGCGTTCAACAAGCTCTTGAAAATATTTGAACATTTTCAGAGACAACCATTATCGCTGATGATTAATTCGAAACAATCGTTTATAGAAAATATAAAACCTACTATATCTTCCAAGTTGATTTTGATTACGGCAACCGATATATTAGAGTTCAGACAACTACGGAGGAGACATTATAGTGCAAAAGTGTAGGTGTACAAACACAGGTGCCCTCCTTTTCAGTCTCAAAGTCCAACCAGGCGCAAGAATCATCTTGCTTCAAAGTCGATAGCTCATCAGACCGCAATGTCCTTACCCATCAGAAAACAACAATGAAAAGTTGCTATGTTGTTATAAAGCTTATAAATGGAGACGGAGGCTCAGCAAACGTAGTTTGTGACGCCCTTTTTATTACATTGGGAAAATCTAGCTTACGGATTCCCCGCTGTGAGGGGGCAGCAGGGATACGTGGGGCTCAAGATGGAGCGGCCGGTATACCTACTAAAAAACCAACGGTTGCTCCTTTCTCATGTCGCTGCAGCCGGGCCGTGGGTACTGATGGGTCTCACGGACCCCTTCTCTCAGGGTGTGTTGTGCTACCCGAACCGTCGCTTTAGGTCCCGTGCCGGAGTGAACGGCACAGCACCCCCTCTTAAACCCTTCTCTGGGCGGCGGACACCCCCTTGCCAGCCACCCAGGGGCTCAGTGTCAGGGAAAAAGGTTGCGCGGGTACGCCACTCTTTAGCAGCCTGATCTTTTTCTCCGGATAGCCAATGCGTTGTAGGCCTCCCTGTCTTTTTCCGCGGCTTCATTTCGGGCCATCACATCCTTGCAGAACGTAAAGAAGGCCCTACGACCCTTCGCTCTATAACATTCTGCGCACTACTGCAGGAAGCGAAAGGTCGTGCCCCACGATACTACGCAGCTCTCGGCGTTGGTCATCCCAGGCTGGGCACTCCTCCAGCGCGCGCTTCGCCGTCTCCTCCATACATGAGTCACAGTGGTGGCACCCTCAGTAGTCACCCTACTGGCCACACGGCACAGATACCTCCCGAAACATCCATGTCCCGAGAGAACCTGCGTCGCGCGAAATTTTAGGGAGCCGGATCCTTTTTCTAGCCACCACTTTAATACGGGGCGTACGGCCTCCACTGTTCGACGGCCGGCGCTGGGTTGCTTCAGCCACAACCCCCATTCCTTTGTAGTAAGGAAGCGCATTTCGTCTCTGATCCCTTATTTCTTCTGGGGCTGGCCTGCAGTCCCGAGACGTTGTCTCCTCGTGTCAGAAGAACAGTGACGTGAGGATTTCCGCATTTAGGTCCCATCCTGTACGTCTACGTGGACGCCGCAAACGATGATGTGGGCGTCCACAGGTGGCGCGTTTTGAGGCCCGTAACCGCGGCCTCTAGTCCTAGCCGCCCAATCACTTGCGCGCCCCCGGTAGTGGCAAGAATTGCAGTCCTGCGAAAATTGGTGCCACGGGTGGTAACAAGTGACGTCGTCACCCTCGATATTGCCGCCACGTAGCACCCAATCAAAACCAACGTTCCACAAGAGTAGCCCCAACACCGACCTCTGTGGAACACCACACAACACTTCGATGGTCCGGAGCCAATTTCGGCTCAAAAACTTGACACGTCGGTGCTATCTTTCGCACCGTCGTGTCGAGTCCCCGATGAGGCGCTGTAGGAATGGAAACGGAGCAGTTCTTCATGCAGGCCCAGGGCATGGTGTTAAAGGCGTTGGCGACATCGAGTATCACCGCCAAAATACCTCCACCCCGGAATACCGCACCCTGCGTTAGGGACCTGACTCGCAACACCTCGTGGACTTGACCGACCCTTGTGGAAGCCATACTGCCATTCCATCAGATTTGCAGCCAAGATTCTCCCATAGAGTTTTTCCACCTCGTTCAGCAGCACGATCGGCCAATAGGCGAAGGGCGAGTCCGCAGAACGCCCTTCCTTTTGGATGAGGACGAGTCTGCGTGTCTTCCACTTAGTTTGGGACGCCCTGCGGCAAGATAGAGTGATTACATTCGCTGAGTGGCCAGTGTGGGCTAGATGATAATACCCGAAGATTGGAAGCAGTGGCGTGCATTCGGAGAGTCTTATGTCCAGCAGTTCACTGATACCAGCTGATAATAATGATAATAATAAAATTATTAAATACTTTAGAAAACGCTTAATATTTAGTTGACTTAAGCGTTAGGTAGAGAATTTAAATTTGGTAGATTGACTTGATTGACTTATCTCATTTAAATCAAACGGCAATATCTCACATTATGAAAAAATACAAGAATTACTTCTTAATATGGGTCTAGTGTTATTTATGATGATCCTTATGTCATTCATATAATTTACACTCAGATAATTACGTGAATATTTACATTACTCATTACAAGGCCCACTACACAACGGAAGGACACGACAATATTTAACTTTGAACTCTGAATAGTTAGACAAATAATAGATTTG
This sequence comes from Lamproptera curius, assembly GCA_029286875.1. Taxonomy (NCBI): domain Eukaryota; kingdom Metazoa; phylum Arthropoda; class Insecta; order Lepidoptera; family Papilionidae; genus Lamproptera; species Lamproptera curius. The sequence continues at coordinate 5,093 of JAGSMT010001057.1, read as the reverse complement.
TTCTAAATTTAGTTGCTAAACGTAATGTCTAATAAGTGTCTTGTTTTAAAGCTGTGTCAATTATTCTTGTAAAGTTTGTATTATTTTGGCTTTTTAATTTTTTTTTTTAATTTTACTTGGTTCTTAGAAATACTCTTTATTGATGTTTCACTTATTACATATGAAAGGGATACAACACTAAAAGTTCCAAGCGGCACCTGTTTCGTATTTTTATAATACTTTAGAACAAATTACTATACGTTGTCTCGTTGTTTTTACTTGCAGTTATATTTTCTCATTAGTTTTTAGCAGAAGAAGTTATAATATTAAGTGATAGCATTTTATTTATTGTAAATTTTAGTTATCCAAAGCAAACAAACGCATATTACTCTTATAGTAAACTCAAAAATATTTGCACAAAAGAAATTGTACAAATACATTTGGGTACACTATAAAACTGTGCAGTTTAGAAACAAATGACTCATCAAAGGGCAATTTCTTTGAAGGGCTTGTGTCTAAATATATTGTAATCACTGAGACTATTTATAATAGATTCATGTACGTGAACTGATATTTCCTTAGAAAATGAAATGTCTGGAATATTCTTCAAAAAGTTAATGGAATCAGAATAATAGTACTGATTCTCATACACACTTCTCTGTTGGAAAATTAACTAAATAAGGCAATGCAACTAAGTCCTTATATTGTGTTATTTCTTTAATATACTGCATAAGTCCCTCAAACTAATTTTATTTAATTAGCCATAAAATCATAGAGTTATTTTATTCGCAAATTATCCTTGTTATGTGCTAATAAAGCATTAAGCAATAAAATATTATTTCCGAGTGTATGGATACTTGAATCTCAGCAGCTTATAATCACGTACTGCTGTTTGCATGAAATGATGGATGTTTCCGATGCACTAAAAGTTTTATCATAATATTTTGCAAAAAGCAGAAGTTTTAATCTTGGCTCTACAAAATTTATTCATTGCGTAATGCAACCTTTTTTCGCATTTATATTTGACTCGCAGTCCGTCCGTAAACTAAATTAATCTTCTCACTGCGATAACTCTTAAGACATGTGATGTTAATATTATTTTATATATTTATTTATGTATACTTCTTGCACACGAATTACAGAGGCGTAATACGTGTGCAAGAAGTGAACAAGGCCCTCGGGCCGTATAAAAGGCCTAATGCCAATTGCATTTTCTCCCTGTCAACTTTACTTTGTAAATGAAATAAATATACGCCGTTTAAAGCCGATTCTCTCATCGGCTTTGGCGAGGAATTAATTTATGTGTTTGCACTAAACAAGATTCGAGTAGTCGCCTATTCATACGCTTACCTGGTTCACCCAAAAGTTTACATAAGCGGTTTTATTCAATTTCATATATTATATATTTACTTGTTGAATGCAGTGCAATGTTTAAATTAGAACTATAAATTTTTTAAAGGCTTTTTATCCCATCCCGTATAATGTTTTCAAATTATAATGCAGATTGAACTTGGCATAATCAGTACGGTTCAATTTTACAGTATGTCAATTGTAATCAATAGCTTTGTTGGTAATTAATAGCAAACATTACAGCAGAGATTTCCTTAATCGTTATGGATTACGCACTTAATCTATGTTAGCATTGCTTACAAGATCTGTGGCGTATATAGGCCACAAGAAACTGCCAGGACATTAGGACAGAAGAGGGCAATTTGCCGGCATTAACCATAATAGTATAGTTTTTATAGTTTAATAATAATAGTTTATGTAGGAATCATATTCAAATGTTAACATGTCAATAATCTATATCATCATTTCTATCTTTATTGATTTATTTACTTAATTAAAATTGTAAGTTTACAATGAGAATATTTCTTGAAACAGCTTTATTTAAAAAGGATTAAGAAGTAAATGTTAAGGATTTAAAAACCGCTTATGTTAGCACCGCTTAAAAGCGGAAAAAAAATTACTTACAAATGTCAACATTTGGAGGTAATTTTTTTTTAATCAAAGTAACAACATTTTGCTAAGCGTAACACAATTGACGCTAATCGAATTTGTGGTAAGGTAACGATTAAGCTAAAACAGGACAGGCGCAATTTCATGTGAAAGTAATCATATTTTATCTATTTTCAGTTATATGACAAATTAAAATATAAAACGATGATGTATAAAAAAAAGTTTCATATTAGATCTAGTGTAATATTCGCGTGAAGGCAAAACTTTTTTTAAAAAACAATAAGAGAGTCTCGTGAAAAAATTAGTGTTATAATTAGGCCCTTGTTGACGTCAGTGTTTGGGGGTGGTGGCTAGTTGACTGATTGATGTGAACAGTCATTTAGTCAAGCTTGTTAGACGAGCACTAGCTTTGGGCAAGCTCCATATGCTTGTGATAAAGTTGGCAATTACGATTTGACTCACCAATGTTTAGCATTGTATTGGCAACAATTGTTTCAGTCAAAATATGTCATTAAGTAAATGTCAATTTTGTCAAACTAACTTAGGAAATAGAGTTCCATGCAAAAAACAATAAAATAACGGTCCTAAGTTTGTAAATAAATATTTGGTAATAAACCATCGTCATCACACTAATTAACCATCCGCTAGCCTGGCAATGCTCAATATTAGCATTAATTACATTTAGATACCGGTTGTAATTAGTTGGCACGGTCGTTGGCCGCCGGAGTGCACTGAAAAATTTACTTTAGTTTTATTAGTGTAATATAGAACTTGAATATTTATATGCACTTGCGTTTCTTTAGGTTGAATGAATAAATATATAGTTCAAATATGGCATATCGAGGCCTGTCATAATTATAAAATAAAAAATCGTATTTATTAATTAAAAAACAGCCGTCTCTATTTTCTTCCCGACTTGTCTTAATAAACATGTAACTAAGAAACGAAATAACAGATTGACACATTAATAAATTTAAATCAAATATCTATTGGCATAACAAATAAATGAAAATATCGTTACACAACTAATATGTATAATATACAGACAAAAACATTCAAAAAAACTTTTTTTACGAAAGATTATAACTAAAATGAATCCACTTGATTATTTTGGTTCACAAATGATAACTCTCTAGCTTATAAATACGTTCTCAATTATAACACATTTCCATTTTTGCAAATAAAAATTCGAGTTATTGAGGTAGATCTGTTAAAACTTCTTCTATTTATCATATTTAAGTTATTACTACCCTATACCCTATATATATAAAAAAACAGACGATCGCATATACCAAGTTTATTTAAACATTTGTATTTAAAGTGTCATCTAAAGTATAAAATGGATATTGTCCTACGTCTAGTATAGTGCCTATCCCCTGCTTCAATAAGATAACCACTACGTTTACGGAATAGAGTGACATAAAGCACTATAACGACATCGATTCAGGAAAACCTCCAGCATTGTGTGACATTACGACTTCCAATGTTTTGAGAGCGCGATTCTGTAGAATAATATAATATGATTTTCCTTTAACCTGAATAGTATAAATAGTAGTTAGAAACGCTTTACTGTTTCATTTATAACAAATATTGTACCACATTTCCACAATATACTTATGTACCATAAAATTATATTGTATAAATAACATAAATGATATTTATAAAAGGACCTAAGCAGCCACGAACTGTATTATGATCACATCATCAACCTATGATAGTCCACTGCCGGGCATAGGCACCTCTATCCATTAGGGGGTTTTGGACCGTATCCCACCACGCTGGTCTAATGCGGGTTGATGTGTGGACCGACTTTTACTTGCCCATCAAATGCATGGATCATCTTACTTTTCAGACAATTGGGTGATCAGTTCAAATTGCCCTAACCAACTAGGAAACAACAATGAAAATTTGTTGAGTCTCCGCAGAATTCGAACCCACGACCTCCGGTTTCTAAAGCACACGCCCATACCACTAGGCTACGGAAGTAGTATATTAATAGTATTATAATAGTAACTATACATTATTATTCTGTCCTCCCAGTAGATTCTATTACCGCGACCGATCTAATTATCAGCCACGAGCGCAAATATACTAGAGCGCATATACGTACAAACACAGGCACACTTGCCTTTCATTTTAATATCATAAACTGATGGAATGGATAAGCTACATGACAGGAGAGAGATCAGGTGAAGGACCAAATTTTTACATTTCCATCAGATGCATTGATTATCATATTTTACAGGCAATCGGGTGATCAGCCGGCGTTGCACACACCATGATGTATGATTTTTAAAATATTATGCGTACATTGTGTTTCAAACTATTTAAAATAATAAATTTTAAAATATTCTATCCTCTTCTTACGCGTTTATCCGTTAGTTGCATATATTTTGTTACCGAAGTTTCAAATTTTTCATCGTTCATGTTATCGGAGCAGACTATGATATAATATGTCTGAATATTAATGTACTTGTAATGAATTAATAAATTCAGTCAATTGATGCTAATGCCCGTTAATAAAATTCATAAAAACAAATAAATATTAAATCAAATAAATGATTAAATTTTATTATGTGTCCTATGGTTAATATAGAAATTGATTGAGTAATTTACGAAAAACAATTTCATTCAGTTTAGGAGAGACAGACAAAATTTAATTGTGTTGAATAAAAGTTACCAACAAATAAATTGGAAATGAATATGGTTGTTACCCTGGCATCTTAACTGCTATTTTTAATAGCACGAACTAGTTTTGACTACTGTTAGTCGCATAAGTCATTCTTGCACTATTTAATTCGATGTCTACAACTAACGCTTAATTGAACTGAAAATCTCCTACATATTTTTATTTCTTAACTTTCTAAAAAAGGTTAAAATAAAATAATTTGACATGTACTTTTATAAAAACAACACTACTTTGAGTCGATTTTAACTGGCTCCACTTCCCAGATACTTCAGTCCGAGTTAACATAAGGTTACATTTTTTTAAGGTGGACATATATCTTTGCATACTAACCAATCCCGCCGAGGCGAGAAGAGGAAATATATATCACTATCAATTTTTCCTATCAGGCGCCTGAAAAGTAGAATCAGAAGCATGTCTTTGCGTTCCTGTGTGACCCTAACAGCACATACCACTGAAGCAGCCCCAA
>JAGSMT010001056.1:0-23679 GCA_029286875.1 Lamproptera curius | reverse complement strand
GTTTAAAAGGATTCACTTTCCGTTTTCCTTTTTCCAAAAATTTCAAGATGAGGAGATAAGAAAGGGAATTTTTAGAAAGACAACCCGTCGTTTAAGACGGGAGACGAGGGAGTTGTTCACGATTTGATTCAAGCTCTTCCCCGATGCACGATCTGAAGAAATGATAATGACATTCTGAAGAGGCTCGATCTTAGAGATGGGGCGGAAGTCCTGACTTTACAAGATCACGACAGACGGGGTCCTCATGGACTGTGGAGAAGATGTTCCACCTGGCCTCAGAAGCATATGTCAACCATGATAAGGCTGACAAGCATCAGAGGGAGCTTATTCCGAGTTTACGAAAGGACGGGGTACATTGAGATTCGAGTTCATGAAATTGGAAGCAATGAAAATTCTTGGGCTTTGAAGGATGGCCCCTAATCCCCTGTCCCCAAACACCCTTTAGAAACATCCATTCAGCCAGGAGTAGATGAGCTGAACTTGAAATATGCCCTTATCTGGGCTTAGAGAACATCAAGGTTGATCTGTCTTGCAAGAGGGTTGGATTATTACAAGGACGTTGTGAGATGCTACCCTTGTTCCGATGTTGGATCTCAAGGGCGGTGGAGAACGACAACCTTTGAAGTCCATTCTAACTTCCGTCATGTGTTGGATTCTAGTGGGAGTTTCCCGAATCTTTACTGGCCCAGCTTCAAAAGCAAGTTTGAGTTTTTTCGGATCAGGCTTTGGACGTGCTTGAGGATAAACACCCAGTCAAATGGGAGGGGATTGAGACGAGACATTCACGGAAAGCGGGGCAAAAAGCCAGGTTGAAATGCCAGGAAAAAACAGTGGAGCTTTCGGAGAAAATGAGCTAAGAAAGACGTGGTCAACGTGTCGACATTGTGAAGGAGAAAAGAGGGTTCAGAGGTCCGAACTGGATACTTTATTCTCGGATGTTCAATTAAATTCCTTTCCTACCCAACCGATGTTTTTAACATTTTAGATGGTTAAAGAAATTGATCGATAGTCAGTTCTTTCCCCTGTTTCCGTTTTCATTATAAATAAAGAGTGCCCCCATGGACTTGAAAACCAGGAGAAGCCCCGGGCACTGCAGAGCCCTGTAGACAAGGACAGACACGAACCTGTTCCCAATCCAGTATTAAAAAGTTCTACAAAGGTTGAGGTCCTTTTTGAGGAAGAATCTCCCAGAGTTGACCATTTTAACAGTCCTTGGAAGGCGGCAAACACTTTAATTGTCTTGTTTTTGCCGCTCTGATGGTGTCAAGAAAAATCTCGGGAAAGATTTTTTTCAGATGGATCTTGGAGGCAAAGGCTTTTATGGGTTTTTGATTGCCTAGAATATCCATTCCAGATGTATTCAAAGTTGATAAACTAATTTGATATGGAGGAAAGAAACTTTGTTTAACAATATCTAACCCAAAAAGGGAAGGCTGAGGGCAAAGGGTGGATTAGAGCCTGAACTTCCACAGTATGATTTGTGCGTCGAGGATTTTTTCTGGATGCTTGACCATTTTCTGGACAAAAAGGGGTTAGGGGACCACTCCAAAAGACATTTCCGAGGGAGGGGTGCACTTTGCTTGCCTTCCATCCACAAGACATCGTCAAATGCAGACAATAAAGCAGATTGTTAGGGGAGATTTGAAAAGTTCAACAGAGAGCATTCCAGTAAACCATAGGAATGAATTTGGGCTTATCTCAGTACATTGAGTTTGTGATCGGCTGTTACATCCGGGAAAAGCCCCGAATCCGTTGATTTGGATAATATTTCTTTTATAGGAAAGACAACTTTTTTGAAAGGAAGGAGCAAACCAAGGGTTTTTTGGAATCAAGGGGGCAGATGAAGTTTCACGACAAATGCCACTTTATAAACCATTAAAATTTATTCCATTTTTTATCCTTCCATCCGTCACAAAGCAAACGAACGAGGTGGGTCTTTGGAAACATATTTTCAGTTCCTATAGCTTTAAAATTTTCCCACCGATGAATCGAAAACAAGGAGGAACCAGAACGGGTCTTCATCCCGCAGACACCTCCATGGAACAGAACCCCAATTCAACTTTGCTCTCATCTAAGTGCCGAACTGACCAGAAGAGAGGGCTTCCCAGGACCCGTGGGAAGGGGCTGATGAAAAGCCAATGGGTTTTAATGAGAAAAAGGAGCAATTGAGACTAATTTAGCAAATTTTTATGTCCATTTGGACGGGTCCCGGCGATGCATAAAAGGACTTGTCAAGGTTTATATATATTCTGGGGAACAAAGTACGGGAGGCCAATGTCTTTCAAAAACTCTGGGATCGCCCGAATCAGTTAGATTCGTTTCACAAAGGGGCCGATCTTTAAAAATCAGGATAGAAGGACTTGACTAATAAATAAAAAGCCATACCAACACGAAACAAACAGCTTCGGAACTTCAGTGGGAACCCGTCCCAGTGTAAAAAATTTTTGATCCATCCTTGGAACCCTTAATAACTCTCATTTAAAGGAAGAGAATGACTCATACATTCTGGGATTTTGCCCATCCATGGTCTATAAATGTTTCTGTGTCGGACTTTCGGCACTAGCCACAAGTTCGGATGCGATTAAATCTTTAGATTTGTCTCATTTGGTTAAAATAGATGGCATGGCTGCCCCCACCATGCCATTGACATGTTGCCAAAAGTTTCCCTACAGAAACCCCGGTAGCAAACCCGACGGTCTCCCGGTTTTTACACAAACCGGAATGAGATAACCAATAAAATCCCAGTGCGTATTTCTTGTGTCCTTCCATTCAAACCTTATTACGTTTTCTTGAAAATACTTTATATGCTCCGGAAGGACCTTTTATATTTTAAACAATCATCCCAATATCCATTAAACTAATTTGAAACAGGGTTTCGGTTCCCTGCAAGGACACGGTTTCAAGTGAGACTGGGAGTGGGGGAGACTTTGATGGTGGTAAAAAGTGATGAAAAGGGGTTTGGCACCAGGCGGTTTCAAGTAATCAGGAAAGATCCTCCGACAACGAATTTTCGAAATTGGCATCGATTCTGGACTTGTTCTTGGGGGAAAAATGGTTATGGATGTTGGAAGACACGGTTTGGGAAAAAATTCTACAGGATACCCTTAGGATCCGCCCAAGTAAACCAATTTTTCCGTATGAGGGATGGATTTATTCGCCAGACCTTGAGAAAAAGGGGTCTCTTTGCGGGAAAAGGACCGGGTTCCTTTCAAAATCCAAAAAGGGAAGTTTTGAATTTTAAACAGCAAAAGATGCAAATCAGCACGAATCAGATTCGGAACCCATTTCCAGCAGAAAAAGAATTTGGTCCCAAACTTTTTATTCAAGGTTTCGGGCCGTGATGGAATATGATCGGACGAATTAATTGTACATCATTAAATCACCCCGTCCCTGTCTGGTCCGAAAAGACACACCAAGAAAAGCAAATAAGACCACCCAAAATAAACTAGTCTGGGACATACTAAAGTCATAAGATTTATAAACACCTGGAGGAAAGAATTAATCGTCCTGAGACCCTGTTGGCCTTCTTTATTTTCTCTTTGAAAACCTCTTGTGGTTGATTCTTGCATCCTTCTTTTGTCTTTAACCAAACCTTCTTCCGTAATTTAGAACCAAAACCCTCTCTCAATCTTCTTTGATCGTCAAAGCGTTTTTAAGGAAGGCAAAGTCTTATGCTGGCCCTTCTGTATCATCTTATAGACTAAATCTGCTTTGACGGAAGAGAGTAGTTTGAGTAAGCTCGAAAATCTCCTTTGGGGAAGCCTGATTTTGAATGATCTCAAGCCAACCTTCCTGTTGAGGCTTTTGTATTGTTTTTAACCTTCAATTGAAAACATCTAGAGGGTGAAATTTTTTGAACAAAATTTTTTGGCACTTATGCTACACAGAAGAAATAAAAAAAAAAAAGCTATCTGCAACCTTTCTAAACTCTTTTGATTTGTCGAGATACAGGTCGCCAGCCCTTCTTTGCTGCTGGCTTGCCGTTTAAATTTATCCAGACATATATTTAGGAGGTGCGACATCTTTTCTTCTCCAATGGAGTCTGCTTTGGGGTTACCCTTGTCTCTTTGGAGCATTTTCATTTGTCTAGCATCGGAAGTTTTTTGGAGAACCATCGGAAAAAAAATCGACCGGGGATCATGACAAATGCAGACTTGGGGATCAGAAATATAGTTGCTGCCATTATTTCATCCCGCAGCTCCCAAGCAAAGGTGGAAAAGTAAGAAAAAGGGAAAAGGGTGAAAGAGGATTTTGAGAGGAAAAAGGAAACCTTGTTTCCCAAAGGTATAGGGGTGTTGAAGGCCCAAATCAATCGAAAAGTGGTGAAAGAGGAAAATACACCCAAGTCCTTGAAAGAAGACAAATAAAGGGTTTTTTGAGGGTACATTAAACTTTAAAAACTTTTGGAGTTTCCGCCCTTTAATTTGATTTTCAATTAACAAACTTTTGTAGTCTTGTTCAAGAAATTCCAGCCCATTTGGCCATCCTCCGTTTGGGATAATGGGCCATATCAGACAACCACAATGCTGTTGACATCATAGCTGGCACCCCCCTCTCAGAACCTTAGACAGACCTTCCTTCTTATCTATATTTAGAAACACTTGGTTGGGGAAGAGCTTTGGATTAAAGGGATATTCCATGGGAAAACTTTTTAAGTCAACATCCCAGATATTTCGTTTTATCTTTACTGGAAGAATGCGGGTTTCCCCAAGATAACCCATCGGCCCGGGTTGTCAAGGTCTCTCTGATCCTTGTTTTCAGAAATGACATTTCTGCAGGGCCCTTCAGAACCCCATAAACCCAGCAAGCCCAATGCTTCCTCCAGCCAGGCACCATTTCGCAAGTTCATAGTGGTCCAGTGGTTCATGAAGACCCCAGACGCCCCCGCTCAAACCATATTTGATTCTGTACAAGATACGATTGAGAAAGACCTTTACCACTTGGGGCCCAACCTCTTGGATGGAAATTTTTAAGAACGTGGGATATTTGTGGGAAAAGAACCAAGATTCTCGAGGAATCTTTTAAAGAGTTTCCAGGGGTAACAATGTAAAACAGTATTTTGCTTAGAAGCCCAGGATGGGTTTGGGCATGCATGCAGAACCAAAGGAGTGTTTAATTTTCCCAAAGTCCCCGGGAAAAATAAGTAGGGCTGCATCAACTCAATCCCGGAAGAATAACGACTCGCAGCATCACTTTGGTGTTTTCCGCAACAGGGATGCAGGACAAGTATACCTATGTCCTCTGGTGTCGTATAGTCAGAATTAATGTCTTGAGATACTAAGCAAAATTAAGGGAGCCAATCAATTAGCTTTTTGGTAATCAAAAAAACATTTCTGTTTCCTCAGAGGGGAAATTGCATGTCGTGCATTCAGAAGGATGGAAAGCCAGGATGTCTTCCCGGACAATTTTATCAGTCCCTTTCAATAAACTTTTGATTATGGTTTTGGCTGAACCAGTCCATGTCATAAACAGGGCCCACAAGATCGTAAACGCCTGGCCAGCACTGGTTTTCCACGACGGAGGCCTGTTGTTGGCCTTGGGAGCCATCAGAGACCATATGAATCGATATTCAACGGGGGAAAGGGCAATCCTTGTAGACCACAAAAATTGTAGATGACAAACCAAGCTATTCACATGCCGATAACTTTGACAAAGGCAACAGACATGGAAGGATTCCACCTTGAAACCCTTTGCCAAGTTCATATCCATCTTCCAACATTCTTCTCACCACTTTTTGTTGAGTTCTTTGGTTCTAGCTTCCCATCAATGGGACTAGACGTGGCATCCGATCCCCAAAGTCACACAGGAAGACGACCTTATCCGGCCATAGCACCACTCTCCAAAACCAACTTCAAAATTTCCACCCTCTTTAACAGCCCCCGTTCTTGAAAAGCCAGCGCTCCAATGGGGACCAAATTCCGGGCCTTGGAACCACTCCTATAACTGGTTTTGCAAAAGTTTCCTGTCGGATTCCATCCTATTTTGCACAGATAACCCTGTCAACATCCCTACAAACAAAATTGACCCAAGACTCAAAACATTGTTGATTATCGTAATTTTTTTGAATAAAAAAAAACCATCAAAAAGGGAAACAACCCAAAAACCACTAGCAGACCACTAGAAACCACCAAACATGTGCCACTAAAAACACAATCTTTGATTTTAATCAATGCTTCCCTGCGTTGGATGGCGATCATCCCAAATGCTCGTCTCGGCATTTCTGCTTTTAAATCATTGTCATTTCTCATCAAGACTCTTGTCCTGATTATGTGAAAAGTCCTCGAGATCCAAATCCCTTTCCCGTCCTGATCATACGGTCCAGAACATCCTGAATCTTCTTCTATCCTTGGTCTCCCACACCCAAAATTTTTCAAAACGTCTCTGACAGCTTTCCCTCGGCCCCAGGTCAAAAACAGTCAAAAAGAAAGGAACCCTCCTATTTGCGGCCGTGAATATCTCAAGAAAGCTTAAAAACATCCAACGTCGCCCATGTTGAATGTTTTCAAATATTCCATTATCACTTTGAAATGGTTCAATAGAATTAGGCATTTGGAATTGCAAACTGGGTGGTTAATTTTGGTCCGGGTTTAAACGGGGAAATTAACTCTGGCAATGGAAAGTCGTTGACCATTATTTTTCTTCAACTGTTATTTCCAAATGCTCATCAAGCGCAAATTTTCAACCAAAAAAATATTTTCAAACAGCCTCACTGTCTTTAATGACGTATTTTCCCCTTCACTTGGTTTTGACCTTTTCATTTCTAGCACTTTCCCAAGTGTCGAGCTTTGCTAAAATTTCCCGAAATTTTATCCATCCTCTTGACACATCCTCCCAATAGTCCAAGGCACGAACCCTCCTTCATGTTCTCAATCAGACCTTAAAAGTTTTTATCCTTATTCTTTCCTCTCAAAACGAATGTTCGGCCGTGAGAAATCCCCAAGAATCTGCTTCTGATACAGGTCATAACCCTTGACCCGGGTAATGATTCCGTCTGATATTCTGGGCCCTTTGAAAACCCAAATTTCTTTATGCTGTCAAATCTCTTTCCCTGCTGCATAAGGACCCATCATACCACATAGTCGATCTTATTCTTTCCGAAAACCTGGTTATTACCCAGGGCGATCCTCAAGACCTCGTCCACAAACCGCTACCAACGCTTTACTTTCTGATTCTTTCATAACCAACCCCTTGAACCTCGTCGTCAGCTCATCGTTCCGCCAACCAAACAAACGCTTGAAAAGGTTCTGACCTTGGAAAAAACCTTCCATGTCCATAGGAACATGTCAATTATCCCGTCCGGGAAACATCTCTTTTGCGTTCCGGCATCCGTTCTGCAAAAACCCATTTTCATACCCAGTCTTTTGGATAGTTCGCCAGCAGTTTTTCAATTCCATAGGGGAGAAAAAAAAATAAAACCGGAAAATTTTACTGTTGGCATAATAGGAGCCCAGCTGAAAGTCCATCCCTAAACCAAACTTAGGTTGAACCCTTCTGCTGATCTCAAATTGTTTCCAAAAACTGTGGGTGAAATCATCAACCAGCATGTTTCGTCTTCTTCCTTCCCTTTTAAACCTTTTCATATTCCTCCATCGGATGCCTCCTCTGCCTTCTTATCCTCAATAACTCAACACGTTTCTAAGGCCTTTGTACTTCCACAAGACCACTCTTCCGGGTTTTTCTGTTCTGCATTTCTTCCAATACTCTTCTTTTTTCTCTTCTGAATGTCCCAAATGCCAGCCCCGCCTCTGTCTCTTGGCAGGGTATGGGCGAAGGAAAACAGTGATGTTGATACCCACTTCTCCAAGGACATATTCTCCTCCAAGAGCTTCTTGAAGCCGGGAAACATCCCAGGATCCCACACTCCGGGATCTTCTTCTCCACTTTAATGAAAAAGGGGATGCTCTGAGGAAGTCCAATTTGGAATTTTCGTCTGTTGACCTCTTTCACCATGGGCACAAAATTAAAAGTTTCAACAACAGCCATCTCAGTCCATGGCAGGAGGCGCCCCTAAGATCCCTGGATTGCATTTCCTTATTTCAGGTGTTCCCCTTAAGACAAAATTGGCCATGGTTTAATCATAAAAAGAACAAAACCTAAATAAAAAAAGAATCTTTTCTTCTTATGTTCATTTTGTCTTAACAATAGCAATACAGAGCCTTTACACTTATATCAATAGTCCCAAAAGTTAAGCACTTTCACAATAGACAGAATCAATAAACAGGCCCGCCGGGCCCCTATTGAAAGACCAGTCCAACTTCGTCAATTGTCGAATCTAATTAAAAACACCGATTACCGGGATTTTAAAAATGCAAGTAAACGGATCTGATTTCTTCGTCGACAAGCTCAGATTGGACAAAAGACACCCCAAGTTCTGCAAACCAGGGTGGTTCCGTTTGAATCTACTCTTGGAATGCCAGGTTCTGATCCTTTCTTCGTTCAGTCTGCGGGCGTTTTGCTATGTTCTGTATTTTAAAATAAAAAAAAGAAAATGAGCTGGAAAGAAAAAACCAGTAGTCAAACTCCATTTAATAATAAATCACCGCTATCGGATTCAAATAGGGGAAGAAAAAGTTTTCAAGGAAACTAGGGGGCCCAACTTTTGTCTTCCATTGGGTTTCCCAAACTGACCTTTCATTGTGTCCAAAACCTTTTGTCAGCCCCTTCAGCCGTATTGTAAGAACGAGGAGATGAAAAATCGGCTTAAGATGGGACCGGCCAGGGTAAGAAAGTATTTCCTGGTATTTTGGTGATGATGGGGGTTTTTCCATCAGTATACTTTTATGATGGGAACTTTGGGGAAATGATTTGTGATCAGATCAGAGATGATTCACTGAAGGCGATAAAATCTGTCCTTGTTGAGATGCCGAAAAGAAGCATGGTTTGCCTCCATGATATTCTTTAAAGAGCTTCCCAACATAAATGGGTCTAGATGATACAGGTAAGGGCCGCTCCCTAAAGAGATTTCACCCAGAAACTGTATATTCTCAGTCCTGAAAGCACCCAGTGGATCATCCATATTTGTGAATGGGTTAACACACAAGGCAAAAGTTGCAAAAGGGAGAACAACCAAGGTGCCCAGACATAAAAGCCCTTTGATGAGGGGATTTAAAAGATTTTTTGAGAATCTCATTGAGTCCATAAATTGGCGGCAGGCCCGGCCCAATCTGGCCCAAACTTTCCTGTCGATGGAATTTTCCAATGAACGCTTGAGATGATCTTTGAGGATGACATAGGCTTTACCGGACCGAGGAAAGCCCGGTTCCTTGCCCAAACGGAAAAGCATCAGATTTAAACCCTCTTGAAGTGGCATTGACTGCTCTGGAATTTCAAAACAGGACGAGGCTTATTCCTTATATGTTTCCACATGGTCAATCCGTGTATTTGACCGACCATGAACGAGGATCCCTGGGATGGAAAGCCCGAAATTTCCACCAGATTGTATATCAAATTTGGATCCAGAGAAAAGCTGCCCGACCCACAGCAACAATTTTTTCTGGGGAACTTTGGTTAACCTAATATACACATTTCTGCTACCAACCGTTTTATAAACCCGATCCAAGGTCCAGTCTCCAAATTTTCTTCATCCCATGATAAAGACAAGCCCCACGTGGATAAAAAAAGGTGGAAATTCAGAGTGCCGATGGTCAAGAAGTTTTTCATCCGACAAACCAATAGGTAGTTTGATGTTGCAGGAAGAAGTCCCATTAAGATCAGCCGTTTAGTCTTCCGGGATTCTCCCAATGAGGGTTTTCCCCAGGACAGGTCAACGGCAATATCCTGCAAAGTTTTTCCATTTTCCATCGAGTTTGACATTATGGACGAGAAGTTCCTTTCATTCATGAGCCCGCCGTCAAGCCCGGCCCACCCTTTGGAGACCGACGATCACATTCTCCGACTATCTAAAAAGGTCCCCAAAAATTTCCTTCCAGAATCCATGGGTGGAACCAGAGCCGGCAGCATCTTTTGCGACACCCGGAGCCAACAAGGAATTTTTATCATGAACGTGCCGAGTTAAAATGCAAGCTATGTGGTTGGAAGATTATCACCCACTTTGGGGTCAGGAAAAACGGGCTGGTTTCCAATTTCTTTGGGAGAAACCTTGTTTGGGTATTTCCCCCCCAAACGCAAAACGGGTTGCGGATCCCTTCGATTCAAGATGATCCAGAAGCCTTTACCAGGAATTTGTAAAAGAAAGTCGACTATGCAGGCTGATGGATAATTTGGTTGTACCCACAGAAATGCCAATGAGGAAAACCAAACACCCAAGGATCCATCTCTGATTCCAGAAACTATTCATTTCAATCGAAGGAACAGAACAAAAGAACAATCAATATTTTTGGGCCTTAAGATTGTTTCTTCCAAAAGATGTCTTTTTCTGGCCAAAGTTCATCTGGAACCGCTTTTGGGGAGATTTACCTCCGCTCCAAGGATGGCAATGCCTTTTCTTACTCTTCATCCTCGATTCCGACGAAAATAGCTTCATTGGAAGTCAAAATCCTCTTTGGGAGATGGTTTTGGGCACGGTCCAACGAGCTAATTCTTATGCTGGGCAAGGAGGCATTCCCACTTCAATCTGGATATTTTTGGACTGGCGCATCCATTAGGAAAAAACTTTAGCTTCCCTTGTTGGAGAGTTTAAATGGACCAAAAAAAGACACCACTTTCGATTACATGTCCAGAGAGAGCATCAAGGATCTTTCGATTCCGGGCAATCCAAGATTTAATTCAAGGAGGAAGTTGGCTGAGATTCCAGAGACTCCGGGAGCTCAAGAGCCATCCCCTGGGAATGGGAAGGAATTGGTCCGATCCTCAAAGAAGTTCCTTTTGGCTTCGACTGGAGTTCAAACCTCGTCCAGAGCCTTCCGGCCCCGGCAATGGCCTTCAACTATGTGTTTGGACCCGCTGCCCCAAAAGAATTCAAGTTCCCTTAATACCTCAACTTGAGGAAATTTTGGAGCTCATATCGAAAACAATACTGGATAAGATATTTGGGCTGGAGAAGCTTGACATCACCGGGCCATTCCACAAGTTCCAAACGCAAAGGACTTCCCGCCAGTCACGAGGAGGAAAAGAACTTGTCACGCCAGGATGAGGAATGTGGCAAGGACCTATAGACCAGTCTGGACATCAGAGGAGTTTAATCCGTGGGCACCAACACTTGTCAACGATTTTGAAGGTGAAAAGACTGTCCATTCCCTTAGAAGGGGCACTTTTAAACTTTGGGAACATGGCAAAAGAAAAGCCATTTGTGCTTTAGGTTCCAGACCTCGCAAGTTTTTTGATCTGAGGCTTCCTTCTGGTCAACATCGTGGGAGAATTTATTAGATTCGAAACAAGTCCCCAATTCATTTCCAAGATAAAGGGCCCTTTTAGACCCAAAGGCCGGGCCGGTGGGAAGTGTCTTCCATTTAAGCAGGAGACTGTTGCAAAACAAGGGTGGGAGGGGCATATTCCAAACTACTTTAGAAAAAGTGTAGTCTTATAGCAAAGTATGGAGACACCATTCTCCATTGCAGAGGAATGGTTTTTTTCCGGCCGTCAAGGAATGGGTTTTGACAGTCGAAAGAACCTCAGATACCGGCCAGGAGAGAGGGGCTTTCAACGGACCTGGAATCCGGGTCATGTCCTCCATTTTTAAAACATCATCCAGAGCCCAATGTTGACTTTGGAGATTGATGGGACCTTTGCAAATGGTTTATTGAGAAGAAGAGTCAGTCTTCAAACTTTTCAGTTTTGATTTTTGATATCCTTTTAAAGTTTTTAACCCTGCGGTTGCAAAACCTTTCCAGAATGCCATCCACCAAGTGTGGTACACTACAAAAATAAACAATTATTCCCCAAACCAAATTCTTGACGTTGGCATTCATCTTGATTTTCCCCTTCATGTCAAAGACCCCATCTCAAGCCTCCCTGTTTTCTTGATGGCTGCCTTCCCGGTCTTGTTTTGGGTTAACCTCTTTTGACAACAGGCGTATGGCTTGACCTTTCCCTCTGTTGATTGAGATTGTTCACCATTTGGGGGAAAATTCCGCAGAATAAAAATTTTGGCCTGCCGGTTGTTGATCCTTTCACGATGATAAAAAAATGCCATCCTGATCCCCAGAATGATGGAGACTCAAGAACAGGAAAACTTTGAAAGTCAGAGGGCTTTTCGAAAAGCCGGGTGTCCTTTGAGGTATCCAAAGAGTGCATGAAAGACCTTTCTAGAGCCTATACAATTTTGTCACTTCCAGACGACATTTATTCGTGGAGTTTCCGTTGATTTTAATTAACCCGGAGCTGGAAAGAAGTTAGGCCTTTGACGGGGGAACTTTTGGGTTTAGGAAGCCCTTTTTTTTGTGGATGGGAACCCGATGGATTTCCCAAAAACATTCGTTTGTGAATTCCCGCTTTCAACTAATACCGCACACTGTGCTCTAAATTTTCCAACAAGGTTCTAGAGCAAGGTTGCAGTCCGAAATTGTTTGGGAGGATGCGTCCAAACCAGAACGGAGACATTTTAAGAGAGTGATGAAATCGAAGAAAGATGGAGGTGGAGGTATTTGCAAAAGGTTATTAGATTTCCGCTGCTCAAACAACTGGATTGATTTTATGCCACTTTATGAAATGATCCAGACTGTCCTATTCATTTTGGGGAAGGGCCCTCTAAAGCCCTTTCTAAGAGACTAGAAAAAGGGTTCGGTGAGAGAATTAGACCCAGGCCCCATAAGTAAAGTTTGGCACCGGCAGGACGCATTGAAGTCTGTGGGACGTTTTCCTGTAGCATGGCAATGTTTTTAAAGATCACCCAAGACATAATCATTTAGGTATTTAACAACTTAGCATTGCTTGGCCGCTTTGTCATTTCATCAATAACTCTTATGGCGAAATGTATTAAATTTCCAATCCGGCTTTTAGACAGGGTATCCAAACAAAAATACCTTAAAATTTACTTTGGATTTAAAAAAGCTTTGATGAATTTTCCCAAATTGGAAAAAAAGAGGTATAAGGAGGGAGTCTTAGGAAGAAAGGAGACGGATGGAAACAGAATACAGGCTGGGAATTTTTAGTTTTTGAGGAGGTTGATGTCATTGAGGTGGTTAATAATTTGGAGAACAAGGCAGAGCTTAATAAAAATTTCTGTCCCGCTGAAAAGAAAGGTCTTGATGCCCATTTAATGTGAAGAAGGAGATTTTGAAGTTTTCCGGTTTTTTATGACAGGATCCGAAGCGTTGGGTCAAAACCCTGCTGTTCTGAACTGTCTGAACACCCTCATCCAAAGCATTTTAGCCTTACACCTTCACCGCCGAGCTCTGCACCATCTCATTTATGGCCTGACCCTGCAAGCCCATCCCTCAATTGCACCATCCTTGTCGTTGTCGTAGAATCTGAAGATCCATCGCACCCCTCGAAGGAGATCCTTAAGAGGAATAAGGAAATGAAGTCGTTGAGCCTATTTTCCGGTCTGGCATTTTGGAAGAGTTTTTCAGAGAACTCCCACCTTTCCAAAAGGAAAGATCGGGAAAAGAACCCGACAAAGTCGTTCTGTCATGTGTCCGTTGGAAACATACAAAAGGCTTGACCACTTTTTAGTTCTAAAAGGTGAATTTAAGTTAGGACTTTGGTTTTGGCTTGGATGATTGCCCATTAGAGCCAAGGAAAAGTTTGTTTATTTGAGGAGGGCAAAATCTTTGAAGAAAAGAGACTTGGATCGTCAATTATCCGAACCAAATGCTTTTTATTTTATTTCTACATCCCTCAAGATGCTTCTGACCTTGTTATATTCCTGAGAGCCAAAGTCCTTTGAGGCGTCAAGTCCGCACTGATATATTTGCTGTTCAGAGAAACAATGCCGGTTGTTCCCACATTGCCAGGGTTCCAGGGGCGGAGATTTTGTTATCTATGAGTGTCCTGTCTTTGTGCAGGATGGAGATGCACACCTTCCCATCCCGTAAACGTTTGATGGTACACTGGGAGATGAACTTGAAGGTGGTAATAGGGTAATGGGAAAAAGGTCACTTGGCATGAAGGATGGTTCCTGAAAGACTGTTGATAGGTCCGTCCATGAAAGATCCCACTCGTCGAGAATCTCTCACCAAGAGGACCCTTTAAGATACCTTTATCCCGGCTTTTGTTTCCAATCATCTGAGTTCATCAATCTCCGCTTTCCAGACTGGGACAGGGTTAGCGATTGGAGAACGAGCAGGGTGAGGAAAATTTGGATTTTCGACAATTATTTACACCTGTGTTTTTTGAAAACAATGATTGCTTATCGACGGAGCAGCAAGATCAGGCCACACAGACAAAATTTTGCAGAGCCAAATGCAGAACTTGCCGAGCATTCATTTTGAGGTACAATCTGGGAGGGGCCCTGACAAGATTAAGAGGGAAAGGGGTTAAAAGGATTCTAAAGATGATCGACATGTTTCCCAGGTTCGGAAGATCCACAGACCCGCAATGATTTTTGGAAACCCGATGGAGCAGATTTTAACGAAAAGGATAACTTTATTTTCCGATTGAAAGGAGATGAAAGAAGAAAGATAACCCTGGGGATCCAATGGTTTCAAACACCCAAAGAGGGAGATTGAAAGGGAAGGAGACTTTTTGGAAGTACGGGGATCAAAAAGAGGGTTTAATGGTTAAATGAGAAAAGGTTGTCGTTGAAGGCTGGGATGCCTTTTTAGAACCGACCATATCGGCCCGGAAGATGGGACCCAAATGTTTTGGGATGGATGAAATTAAAACCGATTGTCCAAAGACAGGGCCCAATTTGATAAGATACAGGAGGGCAAGGGTATTCCAAAGCGAAAGGGCTTTACTAACAAGCCCTGATGAAGAAAGACTTTGGACAATAACAGGATAAAAACAGACAAAGAGGGACATTCTAAGAATGATGTTTCAGAATTAGGCTTGTGGCCATATTTGTTTTGAGGAGGGTTCTGGGATGAATGATTAAAGTTTATGGAAATTGTTTGGACCCGTTTTGTTGATGCTGGAGCCAAACCAGTTTTGGGATCCTTTATTAGGAAACGCTTTCCGTTTACAATCACATCCTCGAGGGGAAAGTCCACAATAGGGGTATTGGGGGCCGGGCCTTTTTGACCTCCACCTCATTATTTGCGTGATCACTGTGGTTCAAAGAGCAGGCCCTTTGTCATCGATTCTTTACGGGTGCCTTTGGTTGTGCCATCTTCTTTTTTTCCCTTGATTATTCTGAACCAATCATACAACACAAACATTTTCAGGTCAAGTTCTCAAAAAGTTTTCAAGGTGGAGCCTATTGGCCCCTTTGTTCAGAACCATTAGTATACTTTTAATGTTCGCTGGCCTTTGGCATTGCCATTAATCAGCTCCATTCTTGGCATGTCCTTGTGGGAATAAAGTCCTTTTGAGTGAAAAAAATGATTTGAAGTGCCTGAGCTTGGAGACGGCTTTTTCTGAAGAGAAGTGCAATAAAACAAAGCCATACTTTGTAGATGCATTGTACAGATCAAGGAGAAGAAGGACTTTTTTAGCATTCTTCGGTTTACTGACCTATACATATTTTATAGGGTTCATTTGTTTTTTCCAGGGAGTTCGATGCCTTTCCTAAAGACAGAGCCAACACAGAATGTGGTTTTAGAGTTTATCAACTATGCTATTTATCCTTTAGACTTTGTTACAGAGAAGCCAAGATTATAAAAGCCACTCCCAGCCACATCTTTATGACGCAGCTATCAAAGCCTTTTGAACCAGGCCAGGACTCAAACGTTATGTATAAACCCTTTAATGAATATCAGAGGAAACTCATGGCCAAATTCTTATCGTTAATCCGGTCCCATGGTCCAAGATCCAGCCTCAGATCGTCAGACCAATTCCTGAAACTTTCCAGATGGACAGAAGGGGTTCTTTTTCCAAGTGATCGACCCAGCACCTCCCCAATTTCTAAGTCGAGTTTTATTTTGCTGAGGACTTTGAACCAAAGCCTTCCACCCCTTGTCTCCCAGAGCCTTAGTCTTCCTTCATTCTTTATATGCAGTCCAAAGGTGGACGGTCCTTATTAAACCTGAGACCGCAAGCTTGCATTGGGGACAGGATAAAGATAGATGGTTGAGTTGGGATATTTGCTGTTTAACAATGTTCGAAGAAAAAGAGTCCCCGTTTCCATACCCTTTCCAAAGTGTTCTTGTGTACGTCCATGGTGGGGAAATGGTTTTTGATTTGGATTTGCTTTTCAGGAGGTTCTGTGGGGACTTCTTTTCTGGCCTGCAGAATTTTAGCCTATCGGAAATCTTCCTGGCACTGCCTTCTAGTCCAGGAAAAACATTCTTGGAGCTTTTAAAGAATCAACAACACCGTCCGTGTCCTCTTTCGAATATTTATTTAATTTTTTTTATTGGACGCAGTTTCTCTGTTCAATTTCCAATCGGATCGGCGGCAAAATTTTCAAGGGCCAAAATAGATCGGGAGCGTTTAAGGGAAGAGCTTAATCTTCCTCCCAGATGTTTCCAAAAGACCCGGTCATGTTCCATTCTGCTCTTTGGGATCCAACAAAACTTCAGATTCTGGCATTCACACCAGAATTTACAAGATCCTTTCCATATCAAGAAATTGACTTGAACAGAATTGAAAAGGAACATTGGAACCTTGAGTCAACTTTTTCTTTTTTTTAAGCTCCCGGAACTTTTGAATGTTTTTTCAAATCATTTCGAGGATGAATTTTTTTTATTTATGCAGTTGATGACTCAGTAGGCATGAGGCATTGAACATACACTGGAAATTCAGTAAAAATGGACAATAGGTGGAGAATGTAGCTTGGTTGATTCCGATTCCCTAAAAGTTTTTGCCCCAATGAGCCAGGGCAACAAAGTTCAGGAATTTCTTTTGGGAATAAATACCAAAAGTCAAAAGATATTTCCAAGGACTATTATTCACCAGAAGCAAAACTTTAGATAGGCCGCAGACTGCAAAGCTTACGGATGGAGAAGGTTTAGCGTTTATTTTAGGAATTGCCCTGTGGCTGCTAATATTCTAAGAATTTCAGAAGGAGCCAAGAGACAAGACTAGAAAGATACCTGAAAGGTCAACAAGAAGAAGGCAGGGAAAAGGTGGTTTTCATAGGATTCTTTTGAAATCTTAAATGGGAAAAACCCTATCCAGGCTGTTGACGCCTCCAGATTCAAAATAGTTGATCTTCCATGCAGGATGTTTAATTCTGGGAAACAAGGAAAGGTATTCGTGGAAAAAGCATCTTTTCTAACGCGCCAGGTTAACCAGCAATTGACTGTTTTCCTGCAGGCCAAGAGTATACAGGTATTTTTTGCATGTGACGGTAATACTCCCAATTGGGTTACAAAGAAAGTTTGAAGAAAAGAGAAATAGATAGTTCTTTATCCTGATGTTTTTGCTTCCATTTGGTCCTGCCTGTTTAGGAGGGTTTTTTGTTTAGAAGCTGGTCCACCTGTCCAATGCAATCCTGCTGGAAAATTTAATGTTTCCAATTTGAAGAAGGGTGGGTAATTCAAGGAAGGATTTATTTTATTGATGAGACGAGCGAGCAGCCTGATAGGATTGTCCTACGAGATGGGAGCGCCCAGATCAACCCCAAAAAAGAGGTGGGATTTTATCGGGACGAAGGCCAGATCAGGATTTTCTAGGAACGAGGTTTTGGGGATTTGAGGCATTCACAGATCAAAGCTATGATGGGAGGAGAGAAGAGAAATGAACTGAATGCCCAAGGACGAGTGAGAAGTGAGATGGAAAGAAGAAAGAAAAAGGAGGTTTGTTGAGGAAATCCATGCGCCATCGGAGCAAGAAGGGTAAGAGTCGGAAGACCGGATTTACAGCAAGATCAGAGTCCTGGGAAAGGAGGGAGGAGGTGGTGAAGAGACTTTGAACTGGGAGGTCAAAGCTCAAAAGCGGTTCTTTGAGGAAAGATGCATTGAGAATTTGTTGAACATGGATACTTGCTTATTGCCTCAGAGGCTTTTTTTCCTTAGGAACCGAAAATTTTATAACGCTCTTCATTTTCAAACCACAAAAGGTTTTGAAAATCTTCCGAAGGGCCCTTAGGTTTCGATTTTCTTCTCCAGCTTCTGGAGAACCTCCTTCAAAAAGCACCTTCTAATTCTCTGGAAATTTGTTTCATTTTTTTAACCCTGTGATTCTGTTCCTAAGCATTCTGTCTTTTTGAGCTTTTCCGTTTCAAGCCATATTACACATGGGGCTTGGGCCCTATCAGGCTTCCCAAGGGGTTTGGGGTTCTTGGGAAAAAACAAGTACAAGATAGACCAAAGTTTATCGGCGTACATCTACATCGCTTTCAAAATTTATTTCGAAAATTATTTTGGAGTCCCTGACGAAGAATGGGAACCGCCAAGAAAGAAAAAATATGTTGAATGGGAAAAGGTTTGGCCAATTAATCCAGGGGGATGTCGTATAAATTTATCATCTTGGAGATCAAAGCCAAGACAGTGAGCATAGAGGTGCTACCGGACCAAATGCGACGAGAAGAAGTTTTGATTAAGTGTGGAGCCCCAGAGGCTCGGAAGAATTGCAGGAGTCCAACGAGATAAAGACGAGGATACGGAATGAGGCCAAGATGTATTGGGAAAATGCAAGAGGAGGCGATTGTCGAGGAGAAGAAGAGAGAATGAACGTCGGAGGGGAGTGTGATTTTGGATGCTTAGCAGAGGATCCAAGTTTTAAGGGTTATGCTGTATTTTGATCCATCAATACCTAAGACATTAATTCTCTTTCCAGGAGAGTGGGTAGGAAAGAGAAGGAAATTAAGGATGATGAGACAAGAAGGTTTTTTGTCGTTTTTGAAAGTTAATGCTTTTTTCATTTCGAAAGCCAAACAACGACGAAGATCAACATTCGGTGAAAAAATTACTTAAGTCTGGCATGCTTTACTGGATTTGTCGTAAACAGTTAGCGAGGAACCCGGAAAGATTAGGAGGAGACCACCCAAAGCAGGATAACTGTTGAATATGTATGGAGGACTGTATTTAAGAAGGATATCTTAAGAGGTTTTAAAAACAGGGAAGAACGGATCTTTCAAACAAAAGAGAGGAAGAAAGGAGCGTTAGGGGAGGTTGAACTTGGCCCTGAATATGCAACTTAAGAGTCTCAGGAGCTTGCAGTGAAAGCTGCCTCACAAGAACACCACACTTATCGGGGGCCCTGGGACTGGGAAGACCAAGGTCTCGGGCAATTTATAATTTGTCAAGAGGTTCAACAAGAAGGTCCGGGTAGCCCTCAAATACTTTGGGGGCTGCGGCCATAAGCAAATCGGGCCAAAAGGCTGTATCATGTCCAGAAGAAGGAGAAATAGATAGACCGGCCAGTCTGTAGGAGTTTGAAGACAAGAGGCAAAAAGGATGATCAGAAGGGGGATGGGTGCTGTAATGTCAAGCAGGACAGAAGATGTTAATAGGTATAGTTTCCCTTTGTTCTTATTGATAAGCGCAGTCCACAGAGCCATTTGATACCATGTGTTTAGGTAAAAAAACTGATCCTGGTTGGCGATCAAAAGTTAGGGCCTACCATTCTGAACAAGGAGGTAGTCAAAGGATTCAAAAATTTGTTTGAAAGGGTCAAGAAGAGTCATGCCATTGCTTAGATCCAGAAGGATGACCCAGACCTGTGTTCTTCCTCCGAATACTTTTTCAATGGTCTGTTGAGGTCTGGAACCAGCAGAACAAGGTTCCGGGACTTTTCCTAACAACTTTTTCTTGGTTAAAACGGCAAGGAGGAGATAAGTCAAAGGGACATCGTTTGTCAAAAGGGACGGTTAGTAAATTTAGACTTTTATTCAAGAACGGCGTGTCGGAGCAGCAGATAGGTGTTATAACTCCCATGAGGGTCAGGGATTAAGACTTTGCAGAATTTTTGGAACGAGGCAAAACCTTGAATTTATGTTGATGGATTCCAGGGGAGAGAAAAGGATTTAAGTCAGCTTGGTCAGGTCCAAAACATTTCAGGGAATTGATTGTTGCAGATAAGCGCAGGATGGTGAGCCTACTAGAGCCGATGGACTTATATTAAGGAGATCTTTACCTCAGCAAAAGGAATTCGGGCCAGTCTGCTCAATGGAAGATGAGAGGAAACATCATGAAGGTCCTCTGAAGTTTCCTAAAAGATGCTCGCTGAAGGCCTTCAATATGAAGACTTTTACCAAACTGATTGATGATTAAATCTTATCTTCTGATCATTGTTCGGATGCAAGATTTTTTGTGGCAATGATTTAATAAAGAATCCTCGATGTGGATCCGACCCTGCAGACAGACAAAAAGATAAACAAGTTTATTTTTGTTGCTCCAGTTCTTTATGTAAAATACTATCGTTTTCAAGGCCTTCTTGACCCATATCCGTTACCAGTTTTTCGAGCTCATACAGGAGAAAGACTTTTATCTCCAGTTGTTTTGGAAACCTTGAGGTTTTAAATTTGCTGAAGAAGGGTCTAAGCCTTCTTCCATTGTGCCCAGGAGGCCTCATGAAACAGAGCTTGTCATTACCCACTAACAAATATACCTTCGTGAGGACACTTGTTTCCAAACCCAAAACCCCATCCACATCCACCTGGTCCTCGTTTGGGTTTTTAAAAAGACGAAAGGAGGGAGATCTTTTTCGATGTCAATGTAAAGGATGAGTTGATGTAGTTTGTAAGAACAGATTTTGAATCCTCATTCGATGGTATCACAGGGATTTCTTTGTATTTCCAGTCTTGTTTTATCATACAAACTTTGGTAATTTTCGGGATGGATGCAGCTTTTAGTGTCCAGTTTTCGAGCCCTCGTCAGCAGCATGAGAACAAATTTTCCAATAAAATCGTACATAGAGAGAAAGATCAGAAAGCAGATTGTCCTTTTCCGCTTCTATTTTTGAGATTTTGCAGTTTAATAGTCGGAAGACGAAGAATGGGATCCTTGTAGAATTTAAAATCTCAATGACTTTGAGATCAGAAATAGTCGCCAAGGGCGAGTTAATGTCAAAGAATGTTGCGGCAGAATTCCAGAAAATACTTAAGAAATATGAGTTGATTGGAATTTCAAGGAGCCCCTTGTGGAGAATTGAGGGTCCTTTCAACAACCTTGGCCACGGGTAAGAATTTTAGATAGGAGTTTAAAAGAAGAATGGGACATTTGGGAGCTTCCGTTGATGAGAAAGGATTGTAACACTTGAAGAAAAGGTATTTGCAAAATCCTTATCGAACTTCATGGACAGGAGTTCCCTTTTAAATGAAGAAGGAGACATGTTATCCTTGTAGTTTAGAAGAGCCTTTGGCCTTTTGCAGATGGAATGCGGGGATCATAAGGTTTTTCCGAATGGCTTTGAGCAAGCCTTTGACATAGCTAACCCCCGTCCATGCGGGAAAATCCAAATCAATGGGAGGTCCTTTCCTCGAAAGGAGGGTGAAGATTGGGTTTGGATGGAGACACCCGAGAGACATCATTGTCTTCTTTGGCGGTGGGCTCTTTTTGGGGGCGAAGAATCCACAATTCCCAGCAAATGGGCCATTTCCGGTTCAAGGGCCCTTTGTGAGGTCGGATCTATCTCCCCCTTTAGGTAATTAGTCGATCAGCTGCAAGTTCTGTAAAAATAAAGAGGAACTGAAATTGGGACTTTGACTTTTTGAAACTAAAAATCAGGTCAACTATCGTTATTGCATATTCAACCGGGCCTCAAAAGAACATTAATGGTTGAATAGAATCCATCTTTCAGAGTTCACCAATGTAGAAACATCACTTGTTGGCCGTCTAAATTTCTAACACCTCCATCTCGTGATCACAAGAATTTAAGCTCCCAAAACCTTTCAAAACTCCATAACAAAAAAGTAAAAAGACAATGCAAACTTGATTTTGGGAAGGGCCAAGAAGATCCGGGAGTTTTATGTCTTGTATAGGTAAAGGATGTCCATTCATTAGAGATCTATTTTGGATGTCTTTTTACCATTTTTGGGATGAAAATTTTAGGTAAATAAAAGATTGAAGAGCAAACCAAGAAATTTCAGTTGGGTCTTGAAGGGACATGATTTCAAAGATTTTGCCCGTCCCCAGAATACAAACTAAAAACAGAACATGAAAATGATTAACGAAACAAAAAGGGCCATTTGGGAGGTTTTCAGAAGATGAGGATCAAGGGACTGATATCATGGTCGTCCGTCCAGGATGAGACCTTCGAACGAGTGCCGAAAGTTGCTGGACCAAGGAAAGATCCCCGTCAGCGGAAAATACATGTTTATGCCATCAAAAACGCCCCAAAGACCAGGTCAAAAGATGGAAGGGATGCCAATGTTAATGATGGAAACAGAGACAAGGGGGATATTCAAGGACCCAAAATATGCCAGAGGAATGTACGAATACTACCTATTTGCCCGAAACGAAGAACAAAGAAGCAATATTCAAGACATTCAGAAAGAGATAGATGTCCGTCTCACGGAAGACTTTTGAAGCAGTATATGACTGTCAAACCCCAGAGAAGTTCAGGAAGACGTCTTTCTGCTTTTGGCTCAAGCCTATTTGAAAGAGAAAGTGTCCACTGAATGGGTTCTTCATTTGAGATAAAGCCTTGAAAGCAGGTAATATGGAACGCCCCCAAAGAAGAAAAGGAAAGTGGTACAGGCTTCAATCGGACATGACGACAGGTTTATATGGTGGTTTCAGAAATTTTGGGCCTTTCTTCCAAAGAGTAGATTCAATAAGGAATAAAGATTATTTTTTATTCCAAATTATTTGACAATATAGTCGGATACTTGATTATTCTATGCCTGATTTTAAGAGGACATCTTTCTATTCTGATTTCAAAGAACATAAACAAAAGATTTCTTTATAAGAATGGATGGAGTCCAATTCCCCAAGAGCTCTGCTAGGGGCAATTGAGATAAAAGTTCCGCCTTTAGGATATCGTTTCCCAAAAATATCCACAACTATGTTTATAAAGGAGTCCAAGACCACGAAGGCATTAAGGAAAGGAACCAGAGGATCAGGGAAAGATGGTTCTAATCGGATTTAAAAAAAAATGACAAAAATATTTGTCAAACTCCAGATATATCCAAGGTAGTAGACAATAATTATTTTTTTGAGGAAAGGAGAAAAGTCCAAGGAAAATGGTCGAAAAGAAGCTAAATGGAGAATATCGGCACCGCCAGGGAGGAAGTACAGTTCAAAGCCGCCCAATGAAGAAAAATTGAGACAGAAACGGAAAACAACCAGAAAAGAAAAGGGGGATTAGAGATGGCCCAGTTTTTCTTTTTTCGAGGTTTTGGACAAGAAGCGGGAGGGGGCTGTAAGGTTTGGCTAAGAAGAACCAGAATTTCCCAAGAAGGTGGGGTTTGGAAAGTTATTAACTGAACAGCCAACCTTCAGTGGATTTAAGATTGGACATGTCGTTAGAGAAATATGACTTTTTCCAACCATCAACAGATGTGCAGCATGTATTGATCAATAAGGTCATCTTTTGCGTCTTGAAAATACACCAGACTTTGAAACGTATTCCATAAGGGAAAATTTGACCATTTTGGCCAAAAAGGAGATGATCTTTAGAAAAGAGTTTGAGCGGACAGCTAGCTTTATTGTAAAACTACAGCACCTGTCGTTCCCGAGAGATTTCATCTCAGTACTTGAGCAGGCTCTCACTGACTTAATTTTGAGTTCGGAGTTCCGGTGTTTTCCCCAGTGATATGGCCGCAGTGTGCATAAAGTAAACAGCATTAGAACC
>JAGSMT010001055.1:0-24445 GCA_029286875.1 Lamproptera curius | reverse complement strand
CCATGTCCAGCAGTGGACTATCACAGGTTGATGATGATGATGATGATGATTATCAAAAAAACATTAGTGTATAATTAAACAAATAACACATTAAGGTATAAAATCCTAAAGAAATGCATAGTTCTGTTGGTAATGAAACATATTACGACACGATTATCTGCTAAATATGCTTTTTTCTTTTTATACATACATTTTACATTTACATGGCGACCTCATAGGTTGTGATAAAGTTCTGACCCCTCGAAATATAGTCAGCGAGAACTGGCAGAACCCGGTAGTACTGAGCACCTCTGAGCGGTAGGAAGTATGAAAAGGGAAAGAGCTACACGGTAAGTTCATGAAGGCTCTACATGAGCCTCAGGTAGACTTTAAAGCTTCCGTAAACTGGGTACGTTTCGGCGACATCTTTGAGGAAACTGAGGGTTTTGTCTATGCAATATAAAATCTCGTGATAATACGAACAATTACTGTAGGCACATCCTGAATGACGGCACCCTACGCACGACACATATCCACGTGTCGGGC
This sequence comes from Lamproptera curius, assembly GCA_029286875.1. NCBI lineage: Eukaryota > Metazoa > Arthropoda > Insecta > Lepidoptera > Papilionidae > Lamproptera > Lamproptera curius. The sequence goes on along the minus strand of JAGSMT010001055.1, from coordinate 23,920 downwards.
GTGTCATCATCCTGGTGAGTCGCTCAGACATGTGCTTTAGGTTACTCCGCGCTCTCTAATACTGAGTATTTGCATTGACACAACCAAGTAGCCAGGGTACTCTATCAAAAGCTCGCCATTAAAACCATCTCTTAGTTGTGAGGCTCCCACACTATCAGTACGCAACGAAGGCGGTTCTCGGAAACGACTACGTCTGCTTATATTGGGACGGATCTGTTATTACGGACTGGACAGTCACGCTAATAAACCTGATATCGTAATGATAGATAAGATCAAATCGAAGGTGTTTTAGTGGATATACCGTACCCTATAACGCAAACATCGTTCAGGCCGAAATAGAAAATAAGAGAAAATATTTAGACCTTGCTCGTGAGTTGACCGACATGTGGCGGGTGGTATCCTCTGAAATAATGCCCATCGTGATATTGGTCAATGGTTTGATCCCAACCGGTCTCGCGCAGCAGATGGTTGGATCTCCGACCACTTCGGCAACTTGCTCCTAGTACAAATGCAAAGGGTGGTGCAACCATACTCGGCACGTATCTTGCAAAGATTCCTCTCTTTTGAGGCCCTGACTCACGGTTGACTGTACTTATGCCACGAATAAACCTCTTCTTTCCTTCAGAGAGAAGTGAGAACCATGGAAATATTAATAATAAAGCCTCTTTATTTCCAATGAAATTATTTTAAAAATACTTTTTTTTATAACGTCAGTTTTATTTTTATCTTAATATAGATAAATCTCGTGTCACGATGTTTGTCCGCGATGGACTCCTAAACTACTTAACCGATTTTAAAATATAGTTGCCCACCATGGGCAGTTTAATAAAACTTAAAAGATAGAAAGGCTTACACATTAATTTATAATCGCTATATTGTTTTATTACAATTTATTTTCTATTATTATTTAATGCAAAATATTAGCTACAAAATGATTGTGACATTTGGCAATAACTATTGATTGTGTTGTGTGTCAATAAATGGCGCTGTTTAAAAGTTTCAACTTTTTGTTAATAATAGAAGAATTCTGACTAAAAAAGTCATCATCATCAATCTTTGATAGTCCACTGCTGGACATAGGCCTCCCCTAATACAACCCTATCCATTAGGGTTTTGGACGTATCACACCACGCTGGTCCAATGCGTGTTGGTGGTGGACCGACTTTTACATGCCCATCCGACGCATGGTTCATCTTACTTTTCAGACGATTGGGGATCGGCTAATTCTAATAACTAGAAACAACAAAAAAATTTGTTGTGTCCCTCAGGATTCAAACCCGACCTCCGGTTTCTAAAGTACACGCCCTATACCACCAGGCTGGAGACAGTAAAAAAAGGTAATTAAAATGTATTAATTTTGGTCAGTTAATTTTATAAATTTTATCTATTATTAAAACAAAAATGCAATTTAATAACGCCGTTATATTATACCAGGCCATCAAAAGAAAAAAAGTAATGATTGAAATAGCTTCAACAGCTAGCAACATAAAATGTAAAAATTAGAAATGAATTTTACAGAACAAAACTAATAAAACTCCTAAAGTGTAAAGTGTATGCACTTACATTAATAGTAAATTTATGTAGTTTACATTCTTAATTAACACCACTGCCAGCACATTGTTTGATTTACTTCCTGCACTTAAACACTGATAACTTGCTAAAATGACCAATTCGATCCTATGACAACTCAGGCACAGCTTGGGAGAATATCTCGAAAAGGCTGGATAATCTTCACAAAATTGAATCTGGTTCCTCCAAGGATACTGTGGCAAAAGTTGCTAGGAGTTGCGGAACTTTAGAACTGATTGGAATATTAGCCTCTGCGGCAGCAAATTCATGATTGTCTAAACAGGTTGATGAGCTTGATTATGCGGAACAGAAAAAGCACTCATTGTTCCTGCATACCCAAACGGATAAGGAGGATCCACGAAATTGGTGCTTGATGTTCTCAACAAGAATTGGGCCTGACGAGTATCCCGTCCTCTATTAAGGTGTGCCATCGTCTTGGAGATAATAAGAACGCCAACGGCCTATCTTGGTTAGATTTAAGGCTTGATATTAAATTCAATGTCTGAAACTGAAATCAACTGAGGGGTTCAGGTATATCACTCAAAGAGTTTTATTAGTTAAGGCAGATGGTTTTCCTCAAAGCTCGTCTCCACTTCGGGATGCGGTGTTGGACCAGAACGCGTGGTTCCATTAAACTCCGTGCGGTAGCAGCCATAAACTGACGACGAATGAAGAGCCAATTCTCTCTACAGCCCATTCCGAAGACACCAGAGAAGGCCAGCTTTAAAGTAAACCATAATCTTAAGTTGTTTCAGTGTTTTTTTTTTTTAATTCCTTTATTATTATGTTAAACAGTCTATAGGAATACAATACGGATAAAAATATGTTATAATAGTATATTGTTATATAATATTCATATCTACAACTACCTAGGATTATCATTAAGTCCATACAAATGATATATTTTTTTCTTTTGGAATTTCTTAGAAATGTTTAACTTTATATATAGTTTTTCTAAAACTAACTTTATACAAAATACTTATTTTTTGATAACCGTTTATTTTTTTTTCCAAATATTTAAAATTTAAGACTGTGCATCTTGTTTTGTATTTAATTGACATATGTTGTTGTTCGACGCAGTTGACGTAAAGCATAGATTGTTAGACTGGTCTACGTTCCGTTTCACTATCATAAATTTTAAGTTTTGATTTATTGTTTTCTACTTTTAATTTTTTTCTCATGTTGTTGGTATTGGAAAAATTTTATCTTATTTTAGCAGTGTTTTTTTTTTATTGTTCAAGTTTTTTTTACTTGCTTTTAAATGTTTGCTTGGTGGTAGAGATATTTTGAACCTAAAGTTTTAATCATAATTTTATTTATCTTTTTTTTTTATATATTTATCTTATATATATATATATTTTATATCATATATGTCACACTCATCTGATGACGACTTGTACTATTCTGCCTTTGAATCTTCAAGCTCTAGCGACGACGACAGTTTTACCTCATTAGAGGACCCCAAAGTATTTTTAAATGAAACTTTCTGAAAATCTATAATAATCTCAACATTTGTCCTTAAATGCAAAGTGTACCCAACCATTTTAAGGATCTCTTGAAGCTTTCTTAGCTGCAATGTGCATGCCATTCTGATTTCTGAGGTTGGCCAAACCTCATCTTCCTTCTACTATGTACTCTATTTCTGGTTTGTTCTGTTCGAAACGACCGCATTGGAAAGGGGAGGAGGCGTCCTATATCTTAGACACGACCTTCCGTTTAAAGTCATAGCTTCCTCCGGCCGGAAATTCAGCTTCCGCTGAATTTCTTTTTATTGAAATAACTGTAAAAGTGTAAAAATGGTCTTAGGGTGTTTATATTGTCCCCAAATATGAACTATTTACCGATTTGAATTGGTTCTGAATCTATAGGTTCGGAGTATGCTCACCAAGTCATCATGGGCGATTTTAATAACCAACCTTTACTACCCTCACTCTTTTCGCGCCCTTAAATTCCCTTAATATAGTTAATCAGCTGTTTTCACATTCTGCCACTCCATCCTACCCACCACAACCTCCTCAGTGAAGACACTTGGCTGATTTGATCCTTACATCTAATCCCGCTTTGGTTTCCTCCATGGACAACATCCCCGCTCCGGGGTTTTCTCCCACGATCTTCTTCCACTTGGAGGATGGAGAAGATAGATTGGGCACCATTGTTAATGCTGAGTCTATTGATGACAAGGTGGTGTCTTTAACGACTAGTTATAAGCTTTACGATGATCGCCCATGAAAAGTTAAGCTCAAGCGTTAACTTCCCCCATTGCACTGAGGACATTAGATTAATGATGAGACGAAGGGACCGTGCTTTTCAAAAGTATAAAAGCAACGCTCTGAAGCTAACTGGTCTGTATACAACATGCAAGAAATCGGTGTAATCAGGTGATAGCAACGCTAAACCGACAGTTCTTAATAGTATTTCTTCTTTCCTACCAATATCTGGAGTTTCTAGAACTCTTGGTATTGGTAAATGCCTTAACAAACCCATCCTCTGGTTCAATTCACTTTTACGACCTGAATTGCCATTTTCACAAACATTCCTTCAAGTAATTATGTGCAGTCAAGAGAAACAATTTCATTTTTAAATGGTTTGGCGCGTCCTCATATAAATTCTTTTTTATTTTCTCAAGTCATACTGATGAAATCAACAAAGCTATCATAACCATAAATCCAATGCTGTAGGCGTTGACAAAATCAGCCGGCCATGGTAATTCCTATCCAACCCACATCCTTCCTGTCACCAATAAACTTTTCCTTAGAAAATGCTAAGTTTCCTTCCTTATGGCGCAAAGCCTTGGTGCCTATCCCAAAGTGTTCAATCCTTCCCTTCCAGCACATTACCGACCTATCTCTATTCTGCCTTTTTTGTCAAAGGTTATTGAGTCCTGCGATCCTTAAACAATTATCTCAATTTGTTCACAGTAACAATTTAATAAATCCGTTACAATCTGTTTCGACCAGGTCACAGTCCACTACCGCCTCCTGAAAGTGACTGGCGACATAGAGCAGGTATAGAAGAACAATATGGTATCGTAATGGTCTTAATTGATTTCTCAAACGCGTTTAATGCCGTCAGTCACGACATCCTCTTGGCTATCCTCTCATATGATGGTTTCAGACATGTTCATTGGAATGGTTCTCCTCTTATCTTCGTGGACGCAAGCAGGCAGTTTATTCTGATAATTCATCATCTGATTGCTTCATGTCACTGCTGGCGTTCAGAAGGCGCATCATCTCTCCATTGTTATTTTCTCGTTTTTATCGACTTTATCACTCAAGAGCTTCAGTGTGCGTAGCCTCACTCGCTGATGACCTTCAGCTTTACAGCCAGTCTACCATCGAAAAGCTTCCTAAGCATTAAACCGGATAAACCAGGACCTTGACAAAATAAAAAGTGGTCTAATGATTTTGGAATACCTGTAAATCCATCAAAATGTCAAGCTCTTTTAGTTGGCAGTCGTGGGAACGTCAGTATAGTGGATTTTATTCTCTCTCCACCAATTTTATATAATAACTCACTATATCTCCTAAGTTAAACTGTTACAAATTTGAAGCTTGGTAATTGTGAAACCTAAAGTTGGAATGGTCCAAATGTCACAGTAAGTCAAAAAGTAACGAGTGCCTTGCGACTTTGTACAGACTTAAAAACTTTTGCCAATCAAGACCAAGGTAATGCTTGTACAATCCCTAATTTTCCTATAATCGACTATGGTGACGTTTGCTATTTCGACCTGAATGCAGATCAGTTCAATAAATTAGACCGGCTTCTCAATAATTGCATTCGATTCATTTTTAATCTACGTAAATATGACTACGTTTCGCCATATCGTTTCCAAACTGTCGTGTTACCTATACGCCAGAGGCGTCATTGAGAAACGTTGCGACGCTCTTTTCTTTCCTTAGTTCTGCTACCACCCTTCTTATTAACTTCCCATTTTCAATATCTTTTGCTCGCTTAATGACAAAATCTTCGCTCTACAAATAACCATCTACTTTCTTGTCCTTCACATCGCTCGGATGTCATGCACTCCTCTTTCTTTGTTCAATCTGTTCTTCTGTGGAATGCGTTACCTCTCGAGATCAGGATGGCAGAAGTCACCTCATTTTTAAAAAAAGTTCGGAACACTTGCTCAAAAAAACTGTCACCTAAGTATAAGGTCTACTTTATTATTTTTTCGGCGGATAAAGTTCAAAGGCATAATGAACGAATGTATTTTTTCTTAAACTTTATAAAATATGTTATATATTTATATTTACAATATATATGTATATGTATATATTTATATATATATATTTATTTATGTTTATGTATTTGTATTAACTAAGTAAGTTAACGTATAGAATATGTATTAATATTCCTGTCGTAATTTTATTAATGATATATAATTATTTTGTTTTAATGATATACACACATAAACTCGAAGCTTTTTAAAAATCTTTTCTTTGTTTTGTTAAATATCTGCACCTTCCGAATTTTCTCTGTACCACCCAAAGGTTGACTGAGTAGATAATGCCTTTTGGCATTAAGTTCCTTTAATACTTACTTGTGCACTAACGTTTTAATAAATAATAAATAAAAATAAATAAATAAAAGTGATGTTGTATCTTATACAAAGGACATATTTTTATGACATATTCAAGCGCTAATACGATTAGAGGCACTGTATATTCGTTATTTCTACATACGATAGTTGGTTCCTTAAGCTTGCGACTAATGTAATCAACTTTTGTTTTTTGGTTTTTAATGACCATGCAACTAAAACATTAATATTATGCTTTTGGTGGTAATGCTCCATATACATACAAATTATACCATTTTTAATAGAAAAGTAAGAATTAAAAAAATAATAATAATTTTCAAAACTAATTCTTTTGTATAGAATTTTGCACGATGTCAACAGAAAGAACATTTTAATTAATAGTCTTCAGTCTGTTTACTTTAAATACCAATCTAATCGATTTTAATAACAGTGTTATTTTTAATGTTTTTAAGTCAGCAGCAGCATCACGAATTACTTTTTTTTACAAATGACATTTATCTAATAAAAATGGTAGTCCTCACGACTTATATTGTCTTTCCGTTTATTGTTTTAAATTGTTTATTACAACTAAACTAAGTAAACACTAGCCGCACAACGCGTGGCAGGAGTCTGTTAAGTAGATATATATATATTTAGAACGAATTGTCGCCTGCAATTGCTTTTATGTAATTTATTCAGGTATTTTGACCTACTCTCCTCAATTTTTGTTTTAGGGCGTCTATAACGTTTCCTATGTAGACGCTCTATATTTTTATTCTTTTCATTTTCAGAATACTCTTTTTCATAGCTTTCTGGCATGATAAATATACCCTAAAAATATATAAAATGGGAATTACAGGCTTAGGCGTGACAGCTCGGACTGTCATGAGGGTCATCTTCTTCCCGCCAATTTTGCTGTCAAGCGTCATTGCAGTCTTCATCATCAGCAAGAGCCTTGATTCATTGCTGTGTTTTCTCCAACATAATATACCTGTTTTGTTGTAATGCAAAACAGCAATACTGTGTTTTTGAATGCATATTCAAAAACACAGCAATGAGATGAAGACTTGTTTGATTTCTGCTGATGATCATAAATTGAAGAACACAAGAATGCAATGTGAACAATTTTTTATTAATACTGTAATTAAACTATTGCTAGTATTATTGCATCACTGACTCTGGATTCTCAAAATGGAAAGAAAAATATAATTAAAAAACCATATGTATTATAATCACTCAAAATTAAAGTCAATGTCAAAATGTAAAACATGAATTATTCACAAAATTATGTACAAAGGCGTCTTAATGCCAATGGCATTGTCTACCAGTCAACCGTTATTATATTAAAATCCATGTCTACCAAGATTAGTACCTTAAGATTATAACCTTAAATGGCACAACTGTTAAAGTAAATTTCAATAACAGTCTATATAATAATTTCAAAGTAAGGCCTTTGCAAATTAATTGTGCATTGACCACATTTACTTCAATGTGCTAAAAAACCCTAATGATAATATTAATTTTTTTATAGATTATCACATAATAAATGGATATTTGTTATCAAGTTTAAAATTAACTATTTAATTTCTCCGCTGTCACTCTGTCTTTAAAGTTTCCAGCATATGTTATTAATAAAATAAAATATGCTATTTGAGTCAATTCCATTTGGGCTCATAGTTTAGCCGTTTATTATAGGTACTAATTTACAGAAGACTCAGTTTTCTAACGTATTCATTGCATATTTATTCCAAATTTATAATTTGTAACTCTAGTATTTACCTCAAGTGTGATATTCTCTTTTATTTCAAAAAAGTTTGCTTAATTATTCAGCCAATTATGTGACCCTCCGAGGGACTATTTTAAGCTCAAATTAAAGAACAACAAATTCTAGGCAATATAAAATGCATCTTGATTTTTGCATGTTGTTTTGCATAAAAATATTAAGAAGCTAAAAATTGAGAAATCCGTTGAGTTTCCAAAGCTTAAACCACTAACAAGTATAAACTTAAAACTAATTTTTAACTTAGATTATTAAATCCTCAAAGAAACTTGGAATCGATAAATTTTTCTATACAAAAGATTTCAGAGGTTCAGTAGACTTATTCTAGCATATTCTAGCAATTGTTAAAGCTTAATAGCTATATGTATATTTTTTCTTTGTGACTCCTTATCATAAAATGATATTATAATTTTATGTTTTTAAAGTTTTCGACAAGCAATATTTTAATAACTTTGAAAGCTAGGCTAAATAGGGTTAATATTCATTATCATTGTAAACACACATGTTATTTATTATTATTACCACCTTTCATTGTTAAAAACAACATTTATATTTGCACTGGGGTTCCATTTATACAAGTGTATAATAAAAGCAAGTAATGAGCTTAAATATTTCCAACCCAAATAGGTAGGAAAAATACTAGTGCATTTTCAATTAATATCTTAATTTAAGAATTGAAACTACTTACTTGATGAGTCAGGTGGTAATTAATTGACGAGGCGTATTTATACGATCTTCTATTGGGATTTGTGCAGTGGCAAAACCTAGAGCGTATATTTTAAAGTTGTTCTTCATCCGAAGTAACAACAACTCGCTCAAGTGGTTTTGCCTCCTTACTGGACCCATTTTTTTGAAGAAAAACACTGCCGTGTCTCAAACATCTACTTAAAATTGCTAACTAACACTATATTATCGTATATAAAGTACTTTCGTTACTTATTTTGCATTAATAAAACTTTTTGATTTACAGAAAAAAATTGAACTAATTCGAAAGAATCACAAGAATGCAATGACGCTTGACAGCAAAATTGGCGGAAGCAGATACTGCCTACTTGAGGTGACATAAATTTGAAAAGATATGATGAATATTTCTACCTATTTAAGGATAAATTTATGGAATCATAAGGACTGCTTCTTCATCTTACTGCTGTGTTTTCGAATACATATAGTAAGTATAATTGACGTTACCAGCACTGTGCTTGCAAAAAATAGTAATTTACTACCAACCAGCGATCCACCCCGGTTTTGCACGGGTGCAAAGCTGATATCCGCAATATCTTTGAAAAGCCAAGTTAAATGTACTAAGTCAATGAACAATCAAAGCTAATGATGTCTTACTTTGGCAATGTATTATAAATTGATTAAAAAGTCTACAAAGGTATTTCAAATTCTTAATTTTTGTTTTTATTGAAGTACCATGGCAACGCCTACCTGAAGTTGGAAATACAAGTGAACTGAGTCATAATTCTGTGATTTATATTTAAAAAAGATATCACTTTTACATCCGAAATGATTACCTGTAAACCGAAATTAACAACAAAACTAAACGATATAGGTCTTGTTTTGAACGTAGCTTCTAAGGTCAAATTTATACACAAACTTGCTACAATTCATTCCTCTATATTATTTTAGAACAAAATACTTTTAGCGCCAAAAATTTCAATACGATGTACTGCCGTCTTGTGGTTTTGGTGACAACTAAATTTGTAAGTGACGTAAATAAGTTTACGCATTTGTAAATAAAGTCTCCGTCCATATCTGTTTATAAACTTCTTTCGATTGATGAAAAATTGCAATATCACGTTACTTAATAGAAAATTGTTACTTCAAATTTGCTGACAAATAAGGAACCTATAAGCAGAGCAAATATCAGAAAGAAGTATACTCCTTTTTAGGTGGCTGATCCCTTAATGCCCGATTGTAAATTGTCCGTTGTAACTAAATTATCTAAGGTGACTTTTGTGACGTTAATAGAAGTGAAAAAAAAAATTATATAATTTTTTTATTATTCTATAATTTTTTTAAATATTCATAGAATAATAACGGCCTCATACTAAGGTGACCTCTTTCTGTTAGTACTGTTGAACAGTGACGTTGATAGAAGTGAAAAAAAAAAATTATATAATTTTTTTATTATTCTATAATTTTTTTTTAAAAATTCGTATTATAATATTTATTACCCTTTTCAAAATAAGTGTTACGTTTTCTTTCTTTGTGAAATGTGCCAAAGTCCCTTGAGATTCTCAGTACATAAGTTATTTGAAGAATAGTCACTCTGTCACAAATATATAACAAACACAAAATAAAAACGAGGGTACCATAAATATTTACTAGTAACAATAACTTACGACTTTCATAAATAAAAAAGAAACTACAACAACCTAAATAATATTCGTTACAGCGTAAATCTGCAAATTGCTCATTTGATATTATGAACATAAAGTTTTTAGGTTAAAGTCAAATATAAAATTGGGGTATAATAAATTTAAGAATGACAATTTAACATTAATGATAAGATAAAGTAAGAAGAGTAATAACGATATTATCTTAATGCAATTAACACGAGCGTTCTGCTAAAAACTTCAGATTAAATAGCCAATTTGACCGGCAGTATTAAATTATGCATGCCAAGTGCTGTGTCAGATACGAAGTACGAAACCTAAAGCGATGAATATTAAATTTTTAAGTTAGTTTAAGGTAGAGATTGTTCTGTTATGTACGTTTTGGGCTTATCAAAAAATAGCACAAACGTTGGCTTCAGACGTTTAAAATGCAAATTTAAAAAAATTGTTTTGTTTTCAATTATATTCAAATTTTACTATACTTAGACGTCTTTAGCTCGTGCATATTCACTTTGACAGTTACTTCATTAAAAGTACATATTAGGCAAAAATGATATTTTCTGGTTAGCTATAACAATTTGGGCCGATCACCTAGTTGTCTAAAAAATAAGATGATCTATGCTTTGGCATGTAAAAAGTGATGGGGTACGGTCCAAAAAACATACAATACATTTTGATAAAATTATTAATTTTACACGATATACACAGTAAAAACTTGTACCTGTTTAAAGCGATATTATAATAGTAAAATATTTATTTTTTATTTGTTGAACGTACTATAAAAAATTAATATAAAATTTTTCCACACCAATTTTAAAAGATATTATCGCTAATAGAAAGCTCCGGTATCTAAAAACAACCTCGTCCGTTAAATTAATTTAATTAAATCGGCCCCCCTGAGGAAGACGCTTATCATATCAGCTTATGGCTATATTCTTTTCGATATTATTCAATAGTGATGATGTTCTTTTTTCGGACTCTTACACGGAATATGCTAATAAAAACGGTTTGTTATCTAATTATTGCCATTTGTTTGTATTACTGTCAAAAATATAATGTTTGTAAGCAACTGCAATTGCTAAAAAAGGGAATTAAAGTATAATACCAAGGTATTAATTTAAGGCCAGATTCGTCAACATTTGGAAGGGTTTGAATCGTAATGCATATTATTTATTTTAATCAAATCATCTTTTCTTGTGCCTGTTCGAGCCATATTAATGAATAGTAAGTTTACGCTACGAAGACATTGCGTTGACATTCAATCTCTTATTGATAAATGCATATCTTTTTTTAATTATGATATTTTAACGTACTAATCAAAAAATTTTATGATTTGTCTGATATTATTTTAAAAAATTAAACTTAAACTATTTATACAAATAAATTTGAAACTTCCTAAATAAATAGTGGCCAAATGGATATTTATGAATAATATAGCTTTTGCACACTAACATCGCCCACTTTGAAGTTTTGAAATTAAACCATCTGAAAACATTTCAATTGTAAAGTTTGTCAAAAATTCTCTGAGTACTTCTTTCTGGTTGTGTTGAATCAGGTTATGATTCACTTTTAAATTTATTTACGATTCGGTTTATAAAAAAAACTGTTCTGTAACTTCTAGGTTGTATTGTAAAAAAGTTAAGGTAGAAGTAAATAAACTATATATTACCGTTATATATACAATTTAATACATCTTTTAGATACAGTTGACGACTATGTTTTAACAAAATTCATTTTGATTGAATTTTTTATCCTGAGAACGAGTGATGGAAATTTTGTTTATCTTTTGCCTAATAAGTATGCCTAATGTCGGGGAATGAAACCATAATTACCATCCATAAAATTATATCCCAAGGAGCAACCCTTGTGATATAATTTTTTATGAATATCATAAATACATATTGATCTAATGAAGCGGGACGTCCTGTGCTTTCATTTGCTTAAAACGAACTTACATTAAGCTGTGAAAATGTGCGAAACTCTTGTAGAACTTCATTGTAGAGAGTAAAATGATTTGATTTAGTTGTAATATTTGTTAAGAATATTAATTAATTCCAATCCAAGTAGTTTACATTTTAATAAATATTACAGTTTTTATGGACTTTATCGCGTTTAATTGCTTTACAATAATTTAAAACTATACCAAACGAATTGAAAATTCACAAAAACTGTATTATTTATCATGTATAGTATTTGCGTAAGTAACGGAGAGTATTAAATATGTTTTGACATTTTATCGCAGATAAGTAAAAATTATATCGCGAAAATTGTTTTCTTAAACATGAACTCTGGTTATATCAACAGGTGAATATATACGTCGTCGTCGCCGTCGTTTTATCCTTTCGAATTCCACCGCTGAGCAGAGGCCTCTCCCATAAAATCCATGATCCTGTGCAACCTGCTGCCACCTACTTTCTGCACATGTGCATAGATCGTTATTACATCTAATGGAGGTCGTCCAACACTGCAATGGCCAGTACAAGGCTGCCACTCCATCTTTCTTTCACAACGGTAAATATAAATATTAATTATTAAAAGTTTCTTATAAAATTTTTATACAATTGCAGTTGCGCTACACTCAAGACATTAACCTGTTGGTTAGTGAGAAGAAATGCAGCGTAGGTTGCCACAAAACCGTAAGCCACTCCGAGACATAAAATGTTACGTCTTGTTTACTCGTTATACTGGCTGCGGTGCCCTTGCTGCAACTGGAAGACAATAGGCTTTTGTGCTATTAGTTTCAGCGTCAGAAATAGGCATCGTGGTAGTATTTTCCCAGACGATCTCTTAATAATAGATACATATTATATAGATGCAAATACCGAGACACGAAAGAAACACTACGTTTATTACTACTTTCACAGTGGCGGAACCGAACCTGCACTATTCGGCTTACCTGTCAAGGTTAATTCACTGCTTAACACTATTTCTGCTATTTATATTAAAGGTAATAATTTCTTTTTAAGGTGTGCATTTAATGAAAATGTAGTGAAAAAAAAGAATTGTGCACATAGTGTGAATATTTTTTAAATTTATTAACTTTTTATGTAAACTTACTTTGTTTTACCGTAAAAGAGCTTAAAGTATGCCCTGTTGCAATTTTTTAAAATGTTTAAATTACAATGGTCATGAGATGATACGAGAGTAAGAACGTGTTAATTTGTTTCACATTATATTTTTTCATAAAAGTAGGCCATTTTTTTTTCATAAAATAAGCGATACGTAGATGACACACCACTTTACCAACAAACCAAATCTATCAATTTCTGGGTAATCTAAATTCTTTGCACCCCAAAATTCAGTTCACAATGGAAATTGACGCAAACAACTCTTTACGCTTGTTAGATATTTTAATCATCAAAAACTCTAACAATACATTAAGCCGTACAGTTTTTAAAAAAACAACCCGTATAAATAAATATTTCAATGGTGATTCTTCCATCTCTCGCAGTAAGCTGGTGTCGGTAAATGTTTGCTTCAGAGAGTACAACGGATCTGCGACTAAGAGTATTTAGCGGCTGAACTAGAAAATGTCAAGCAGGTGCTCGGTGACAACAAATTCCATATTTCACGCGTAAGTCGTCGTGCCGTCTTACCTTACAGCAGAGGAGTCACTAACGAAATCGGTTACATTTAAAGCGAGCTTCTATTAAAACATATTATAAGCCGCCGAAGAAGATTGGCCAATTATCACTATTCATAAAATGTAAAAATCCTCTACAGGTACTGGGTATGTACAAGCTCGACTGTGATTGTAGTCTCTCCTACATTGGACATAAGAACCGAAAAAAACCAGTAAGAACTAGAGTCAAAAAACATATAGGCGATGCAGACCCTTAAGAAATCTGCAATTTGCGACCATATTCTTGACAAACCCAATCATTATGTTAGATTTAATGAATAAAATACTTGCAAAAGAACACCGATTTATACGGGAAGCTATAGAATTTAAAAGTATCCTAATATGAATAGAGAGGACGGTTGGTCGTAGCCACCTGCGTGGGATCCAATAATTTATAAAATAAACCAAAGATATAAAAACTATAAAGCCACAAGACAACATAAGTCCTTTTTGCTATCTTTTTGCAAATGACAATGTTCAAAATTAATAAAATAAAAAGGTATGCCAAATTTTAAATAAAAACCATTGTGCTATAGACATATACCAACTTAGTCTGAAATAGAAATAATACTTGAATAGATATTTAGAATAAACGGCTATTCACCATTTCACTACAGTTGAATTTCATTCCTTGATTCAAATGCCTAGGGGTACACTGCATACAGGATAACAACTTCGTATTGGCAGCTTTAAGGAACATTTCCCTCATAAAATATAGTTCGTATTGCCTCGTCGTATCCGTTTTGGAGTGTACCCACCACCCGCATTGGACCAGCGTGGTGGATACGGTCCAAACCCCTAATGGATAGGGGTGTATTAGGGAGGCCTATGTCCAGCAGTGGACTAAAACAGGCTGATGATGTGATGTGTGACGTGATCCGTTTTGGAATTGAACCTTCATTCATTAACTAAGAGAACTGACACTACAGGTAACACGTTATAATTTTTTTAACGTTTACCAGAAAAGATAGATTATTAGTATGTTATTCTCTTTTTGACCGACTTCCTAAAGAAGGAGGTACTCAATTCGGAGCGTATGTTTTTTTATATATACGTTACCTCCTTGCTGGGCCTAGAGGTCCGATTATTAACAATAATTAATTATTTTTATTAATTTTTTTATTAATTTTTTTAAATAATGATAATGATAGATATTTTAGAAATTAAGAAGGTTACGTCAAAAATCACAACCTTGTGCGATTAAAATGCAAACGCAGCCGAAACCATAATAGATAGACTCAAACTATATGTTACATAATTGTATTTCTTTAAATGATCTGTAATAGCATATATCTATGGTTTAAGGATAACCCACAATAATCATTTAAAAAAATGCAATCAGGCATATTCAAAACTCATTTAAGGTATTATAGTGTAAGTTTACATAAAGGTTATTGCATAATTGTTATTTTATGCCATGCGCATTAAACATGTTTAACATGACATTTTCATTAAATTAATACTTTAATAGATATTAGTTTTAAAATGCAGCGGCAGAAATCGCGTAGTAGTTTCTTCAGGCAAGCTGTCACTTGCTTATCTTGCGCAAAATGGTTATATACGGTTTGAAGTTGGTCATATACTTTTGTGTAGTTTCATTTCCAGTAGTAGTTTAAAAGATTTCAATTAGAAAAAGACAATAGATTGTGTGTAGTTAGTGTTTTAATCCATATTAATATTATAAATGCGAAAGGAACTCTGTTTTTCTGTCCGTCTTTACAGTCTAAACCAGCGACCTAATTTAGAGGTACATACTGTTAACAGATTTCGGGAAAGGACACAGGCTAATATTATTATGGCAAAAGATGAAATACGGATGAGTGCCCGCCGCTCAGAGAAGGGCTCAAGAGGGAGTGCCGTGCTGTTTGATCCGGCACGGCACCTAAAGCGACGGTCCTGGTGTCCCAACACACCCGGAGAGAAGAGGCCCGAGAGAGGCAAGGGCCACGTCGCGCCGGGGTTGCCGAAGACTGTCATTAGCGCCCGTGGCCCCAGCTACATTGAAATGAGAAAGGAACAACTGTTGGTTTTTAGTGGGTATACCGGCCGCTCCATCTTGGTCCGGGGAGCCCCATATATCCCTGCTGCCCCCTCACTCTGGCGGCGGGGAATCCGTAAGCTTGATTTTTCCAACGGCATAAAAGCAAAAAAGGGGATGAAAGTTTAATATAGAAATCAGTCCTCATTAAATAAAAGCCATAAAGTCTGTTACTATTGATAGCCTCATACAATACTAACCTTATTTGTATTATACTATACAGAATATTTTAATACACCACGCGGACATTTCTCCTATTCCACGCAAATGAAGTCGCGGTTAACGGTTAGTACATAATAAATACACATAATGCGCCATTGTTGCAGTAAATTTACATTTGTGGTGAGTGACAATGTATCTGAAATAAAAGCAACCATATTTAATTACAGTACTTAGTACAATAGGTATTTTGGGCGGTTAAGTTGGCTTGATTGCAAATGTTGTAACAAATTATTTTTTCGCTCAAGTATTAAGAACATTTTACTTAAAAATTTAATAAGTAATTTTGTTATTAGTAAGCAACGAATGGGCGTGGCTTGAATTGGTGACGATGTCAAAACAGTTATATAAATCAGATATGAATCAGAAATACACTGCATGTAGTAGGTCATTTTTTTGTTGTTAAAAAGTTTACTTGTTTCTTAAAAATTATTATTTTCATATGTTTTCAGAATCAAATTTATTATTTTATAGGTAATGCTCTAAACAGTAGAAAATGAATTTAAGTTGTAAAGAGAAAGAGAAAATATCTCTCAGTAGTGTGGTTCGTGTAAAGTTATTATAACATGTAAGCTTATACATTTCTAATCATCGAGTGTGGTGGTTTTTAAACTAATTCTTTTAAACTAAAACAAAGGTTTTTGACTGTATTTAAGCATTAATTTAATTTAATACTAAGTAAAACAGGATCATATTTATTGGTTCCAACTTAAATGCATTTATGAATTTAAAAAATCCATTAAAACTGTATTTTTATTTTTAAGTTAAGTTTCATTGTTTATGTAAATGATTTAACTTAAAAATAAGAATATAAATATGGAGTCCTTATAAAGTAAAGCAGATTTCCTTAGAGCAGATAACCTTGACTTTCACCACTACTAACTTTAAAATATAAGAGCTGGTCAATATATTAAAAATGTACCAGACATTTATTTTGTGCTATTTAACAAAAAAAAAGGTTCCTTGATTGATAACATTGTCAGAAATTACTTATAAAACTTTTTTCAGTAACTTATGTAAGTTGTAAGTATAACATTTACACTGTTTTAAAAAATGAACGAAGGCGGATTTAAAATAAGGTTGAAATAAACACTTTCTTTTGATGATGCTGCGTCACAGTGATCAAATAAGGCTAGCTACAGCGCAGCAAACGCTTGTTGTTCTACCTGCCTTTTATCGGTTCCAATCCATTTAGGTATTAAGAATTAAAACTCTTTCATTTCAAGCGTTCAATTATTAATTAAAATTTTATCGATACCCAAATGAATTGGGTTGGACATTTTAAGCACATGCGTCAAATTGACTTTTTTAACAAACCGCTGAATATTACTCGTCATTTTGACTAACCATCAAGTGAAATAAGATTCTGTAAACCAATCCTGACAAAATTGCTACTGTAGTATGTCCTATGTAGCAAAAACGGAGCGATCAATGAAACCCACGTGATGGAATATATAGCTGTCACAAAACATTGGAGACCAAATAAGTCGACATTAAACCTAGCTGAATGATTAACACAAAAGGATTATTTAGTTCACCATTTTTTCAGAGAAGTTCCGTCTCGACTCTTCTTCGTCTGCCATTATTATAAGTCTCGGTGTTAGCGGAATAGAGGTTGTCTTTAAACCTAGAATAAATATATACCGCGAATTATGCGGTGTATTTTTTAATACATTTACTTTATAGTTTGCCCCAACAAAGATTTTGATAAATCTTTATTATATGGTTAGTAGTTTCAAGTGGTATTTTTTTTTCCTTTTATATAAAATTAGTATTTAATAAATAAAAATAAAACTTCTTCAAACAATCTAAACCTGTGCGATAGAATTGATGACGCTGAGTAGACCTTTAAAAGTAGATTATTAAAAGCTATGTAAAAAGCGACTGAAAGGATTGTAGTGCTTTAAGGAATTTTAATTAGGTATTTTGGTAAAAATAAATTTTGTTAAACTTATAAGACATTTAAACCGCAACGAAAAGCGTGTGGCAGTTTCATTTAGAAAGAACGTTGTTATCCACTTATATTCCAAATGATTGCCTACTTTAAAATGGCGTTTAAAACACTGATTTGCAGAATAGTACATAATAAGTAAGTCTACAAAGTCACAATATACCTAAATTATGAGTCGTGAGGCATTTTTTGGGCGTGAAGCATACAGAATGAGGTCAATGTAGTCAGTTCAGTCTTAGCACATGGTTCTTCAGATGCGAATGTTATCTGTTGCTCTGAGGTGTTCCATCGGTTCCCAATGTTTATGTAGGATATAATTTAATAATGATTTTTGTCAAGGTGTAATGCCATAATAAAACTATCCCTACATATTTTTATTTTTTTTTGTGTAAAAGCTATTCGAATTCTTCTCAAAGCCTCAAACCTCAAATCTGAGGATTTACGCACTGTTTCAAATAGAAGATTTTTTTAATCTTGATGTACAGAGTCGTTTAATGCACCATGTCCTCTTAAGATGACCATAGTTAGAAGGGTTCGGTCCGGCTAGATGAGAAACTTGCAAACTTGATAAATGAAACATTGACTCACAGCTTAAAAATAACAGGTATTCTTACAATATTCTTATTTACGTGACAAATCTCGCTCTAATACCGAAACAGCTGAACGGAATTATTTTTCGAGTACAAATCCTTCTGAAACCGTTAACAATAGTTTCTTACGAGCGCAAACGTGTCAAAAATTCCAAAACCGAAGAAGTACCTTATAAATCTTCAAGCTATTGCACATCTTATAAATATTCGAGATATTTAATGTACAATAATGTCCTAATCGATCCAGACTACGGTGGCTGATCTATTATAGAGATGAGCCAATTCGCAGGATTTAAGCAAAAGCACAAATGCACTCTAAACTCTTTGATTATTAAAGTTATTCGGTGGGACGGATAACCTACACGAATGGAAAAAGATTAGGCGCTGAACCAATTTTTTAAATGGCCATCCGACGCATGGGTCATCATAACTTACAGAGAATCGGGTGATAGCATTACCCTAACCAACTAGAAGACCAATAAAAAGTTGTTGAATCCATGCAGGTCCATATCACTTGACTGCGGCGCAGCAAGCTTGGGACGGTGAATATAGAGGGCTTGAAGTGTATAATTAATGTTTTAGCCAGTCAAAAGTCAAAGTCAAAGTCAAATATCTTTATTCAATATGGAAGCATTACACCTTCTTATTGATTGTCAAATAATCTACCACCGGTTCGGAAATGGAAGCCTATGACCTGAGAAGAACCGGCGTAAGAAACTCAGCGGGAATTTTTTTTTCCTTTTTTTTTCAATAAATTTTACAAAATTTGTGCATAATACCTTACATTTTACTACTTTGAAATTGCCTGGAGCGATTAGTTCATTACCAGGGTGTGTTAACTATCAAGAAGTCATAACAACAATAATATCCTTTACTACACACACATTGGTTAAATTTATTTACAGATAAAAGCAGAACGTATTTTGTGATTTTATTGTAGAAAGTATACATTGTCCCATTAAAGATTTCATTGTTCTTCGGAGTCTAGTTTTTGGAAGAACATATTCTGCTTATTCCTAGTATTTATATTATGTGTGTCACAATGTTTTACAAAATAATTTTTATGTTTATGAACATACATAACTTTTTCAAATATGTATTGAGAAAAAACAGTCATTACATTGATTTCTGTGAACATTTTTCTCACCGATTCTTTGAGGCCCAGGTTAAAGACTGAATCGCTTTATTTTGAATTATGAAAATAGTATTAATATCAGCCGCGTTTCCCCACAGAAGAATGCCATAGGACATTATACTGTAAAAATAACTAAAATATACTAAACGGGCTGCCTCAACATCGGTTAGTTGTCTAATTTTTTTGACTGCATAAGCCGCTGAGCTAAGTTTACTCGCCAGTCTATTAATATGAGGGCCCCATTGCAGTTTAGAATCTATTGTGATGCCGAGAAATACAGTGGAATTTACGTGGTCTAGCGCTTCTCCATCTACGACCACATCACACCCAGTTTGAGGAATATCGTTTTATTCTTTATATTAAAGAAGTATTATCAGCAAATAATACAATCTCGTTATTGATCTCAACCTGGTGTGGTAGGTCATTAATATAGACCAGGAAGAGAAAAGGCCCCAAAATAGATCCCTGTGGGACCCCCATACCTACCTGCGCCCCGGGAGATCTCTTGCCGTTCACGTCAACTCTCTGAGTTCGATGGCTCAAGTACGAAGTCAGAAGGTCGAGTGCGGCATTTTTGATACCATAGTGGCTTAATTTCCTGACCAAAGTATCATGCTGTACACAGTCAAATGCTTTGGTTAAGTCACAGAAGACACCTAAAGCATCGTGTGACCCTTCCCATGCCTCAAATATAGTCTTAACAAGATGGGCACCTGCATCGGTTGTAGAACGACCCCGTGTAAAACTATATTGTTTGTTATTAATCATATTATAAGAATAAAATTGGTTAAGAAGTATTAGTAATTAAGAATTATTTTTTCGAAAATTTTACTAAGCTCAGGCAGTATAGAAATAGGTCTAAAGTTATTAGGGTCTGTAGTACTATCTGATTTAAATACCGGAATAACTTGTGTATATAATATACTGTGTTTCATAAGGTCAGGAAATTTACCTCATATAATACAATCATTTAAAAGAAATTGTCTTTACATTCTTTAATATTTTCTTTTAAAAAGGACTCTGCAACAGTTGGAGAAGAAACAAGTGACTTGGTGGTAGAGACAGGAATGCCTGAATAAAGCAGGTCATTCAAAGCTGATATGTATTCCGTTATTTCTAATTGAGATGCTTCATACTTTTTTGTTATTAAATCCAAAGACTTAGTTAAGGATGAGATCTTAGTCTGTAGCGACTCAATACCAGCCTCATGAACCAGCTGAGCCTTTTTTGCCTGATTATAGCGTAATAACATTTTTGATTTTAATAAATTTTTCTCTTCACATATCTTTTTAAGATTTCTAGTTAATTTGCGTTTACAAAGTATTAAATTAGTTTTTCTAATGAATTTATTGATTTTCCTTAACTTTCTTAACTTGTTTCTACTATGAACTGAGTGGGAGGTTCCTGAGTCATCACCAGGCGGATCAATTGTACTTAAGGTTATTATTATAGGCAGTGACTAAGGAATGCATGTCATGCATTTTCCCAACCAGTTCTGTGTATAGACTTTGGGTCATAGAAGCTTTCATATTAGAACTTTTTTTTCCAGAGATTTAATAGTTTCATGAGCCTCATTTAGTTTCGGTCTCAGCACAGAGGTGAGACTGAGGGCCTCCTCATACTCATCCCTGCACTGATCAAACCCATCGACTATACTTTGCAGATTATCATTACTTTCTTGTAAGTGTACATATTTACTATGTAATTCAGCTAGTTCCTTATTCAAATCGCGATTTTTATTGATAATCTGCAAAGTTTCCCTTTCATTATCGTCTCACTCCCTTAACAACTGCACACACTGATTCCTTGCGCCTTTTAATTTCTGGAGCGCTAAATGGAGCTGTTCCTCTACCTGGCGCGCCTTGGTGTTACGGGTCATCATGATGAGTTAATTAATAAAAATAAACGTAACCGTGAACAATGAAGTGCAATTAAAAAGGGAAAGGAGAAAACAAATTTGTTTTTAATTTGAATACAAAGTTAACGACTTTACTAACCTGCGCAGTGATAGCTGGACGACACAACTAGCACGTAATATCGTATATAACACTACCTGACTCACAATTAATATGTTACTCAAGGTAAATAACCCACTTTTACACGAATGAACCTTCAGTTAGTACTTAAAAGCTAATATTTTAATTATATTTTATGCAAATACGATCCCAAAAGTTGCTTTAACGCTCGATAAAGATGGTTTATCGAGCATTCAATAATTTTTTGCTATTTAGTTGTTACTTATCAACCAATTTAATATATTAACTCTGTTAGTGCTACATAAGCATGGGTAAAAAAGGCTATTTTTAGAAAGGAAAATAGTTTTTAATAATATCATTTCTTATTTACCATGCATTCATTAATATTTGATTGATTGATAATTATTGCATATTGCATTTATTGCTATTAGAATAAACTAGTTTAAAATGCAAAGCAGTAAGAAATGTTTGCAAATCGAGTTGGTATCGATAAAAAATATGACCAACTTCTAACAGTATAGAACCATATTACGCGGGTAACAAAGCAAAATTGCACCGTATTTCATCTTCTTCATTTCTAAAAAATATGATAAATCTTTCAGATCTATAAAATGTTTTTTTTAACCTTTATGTGAGCTTACACTATATTACCTTAAATGAGGTTTAAACTTGCCTGATTGCAATTTAAAAAAGTAATTAAAATGGTTAATGTGCGCTATACTTAGAATATAGATTTATGCGCTCGTGGGCTTTATTAAAGACCAGTTTAATAAGGACAATTACGGTTTTGGCATCGTTTGAAATTCAATCGGAAATTCAAAGGTAGTGCTGTTTGGTTCCGTTTTTTTTTTATTTCTCAAATATCTATTACACTACTTATAATGAAATTATTAAAAAGATAATTTAAAAAGAATGAACAAAATCAGAGCCCTAGGAGCTGAGCGACGATGTAACGTGTATAAAAGAAAATGGCGCTCCGAACGGAGTACCTCCTTCTTTGAGAAGTCAGTCGAAGTATAAGTCAGTGTTACCTGCTTATATTGCGTAAAACAGTTACATGCTGTTTTAAGTAGGTCATATTCTTTTGTTAAAATTTTTAATTAGGGATTGCAGCAGATCCACAAGGATTTAATTAAGAATATTGCCGACAACCGTAAACGATTTGGATGATCGTGTGTGCTGTGAGGACGTACTTTACCTATGTTTTATATAGCAATAATAATAGCAAATTTGTCACTTTTGCTTGTCCAATTAACTTATCATCATATTGAAATAGAGTGCAAAGAAAAAGAAATATATAAAAAGTTAATTTAAAGTTAATTTCATAAATGAGTCATATCAAATCCACTAATTTACGAATTTTTCGACTTTGATTTGACCAATGTTCAGGTAGTAATAGTGCAGTATTACCTTTTGTCCCGTTTCTTTAAATAATTTTGTAATGAGTAGTATATCAATAAATGTTAAAGAAATTAAGAAAATTACGTACAAAAATCACAACATCATGTGATTAAATTACATATGCTGCCAAAGCCGTAATTGACAGTCATAAAGTATGCATTGCATAATTGTACTACTTGAATTGGTCTCAATAAAGACTGCAAAAGCATAGATATATGCTTTTGTAGTCTTTATTGATATTTCAGAATAACCTACAGTAAGTATTTTAATATAAACATTTTTAAAATAGCAATCAGGCATATTCAAATCCATTGAAGGTATATATAATATTTGTAAGTTTACATAAAAGTTAATGTATTTAAAATTCCTCATTCTATTTACATAAAACATTTTACAACAACATTTTAATGAGATTAATATCTTAAATATAATAGAGATGTAAAATGCAGTGGTGGAAATAGTATGATTGTTTCTTGTCTTATATTGCGCAGAATGGGCTTGTACTGTTCGAAGTCGGTCATTTTATTTTGTTAAATTTTTACTCCTGTTGCTCATTTTAAAAAATACTTAAAAACTTTGGCCACGCTAAGCAAAAGTTTGTTCCAATATCGAAGTTCTCTCCGTAAACTCCATTAACTTTTCAGTGATATTAAAAAAAGAAAACGTCAGAATTTAACAACTTAAATAAAGCTTAATTTAAAATGACTTGTATGTTCTAGTCAATATGTATTTATTTGGATAAAAGGGGCAATGGTGCAGTTGTTTCTAAAAGTAAAATATT
>JAGSMT010001054.1:0-20580 GCA_029286875.1 Lamproptera curius | reverse complement strand
TGTGGGGTACTTCCGGGTATCCCCGACCGGGGGAACGGCTGATAATGTCCACCAAACGTTTTACGGCGGAGGAGCAATCTTTAAGGGGCACGAAGTGCCTTTTTGCCGGATCTTTGGCAACCTGGGAGATGATTCGATTTTGGCCCATCTCCTTTTGCATCCTCCGCCTTAAGGCGTCCTCCTCCCGGCCTTTGCCCTCCGAGCCCCTCGACCAAACCCCTTCGGTGCCATTCTCGCACCTCGCTGCCTTTGGGCCTTCTTTTTGCCAACGGACCAAACAGTGGTAGGGTCCCCTGGCGCCGATGACCGCGATCGTGTGTCGGGTTGGTTTCGAAACGCCCGCCTTCCCTGTGGCAGTAAGGAGACGAAAGTTGCTCATCGTCATCCTCTTCCCAGAAACTGCCCGGGCTGTTCTTCCGCCAGAAGACCAGTTTGAGTGGGGCTGTGTCCCTCCTGGTGCCTTCCTAAAAATTTGAGGGCATAAAACCCAACCCTCCCCAACCTTCCAACCTAACCAACCTTATCGGGAATATTTTAACAATAGAAATGAATCATGATCAAAACAAAAGGATTTATTAATATCCGCAGTTCTTAAATATTTAACGGGTTGGGCCAAGTTTTATGGCATATGTTTCTTTTATTGAAACACTGAAAGAAATTAATTAAAAAAAAAAGAGACAAGGAAACAAAAACCAGGATGGCATTAATGTTATTTAATTGGGGAATATATTTTAACAAATTAATGAATCTTGATAAAAAAATCGGCGTGTCGTTGATAAGATACCCAGTTCTACTAGTATTTAATTGCAACCCTTTAAATTTTTTTAATAAGCCAAATTTATTAAACATAAAACTATTTTAATTAAAAAAAAAAAAAAAAAAAAAAAGTGAACGTCTAAGAAGACAATATCCGCGATAATGCAATAATTAAAATCCTGGGATGAGTATTTATGTTCTATTGTATCAGGGATATATTTTAACAATGAAAATGAATCATGATCATAAACAAGTAGGCATGTTAAAGGTAATAATATACCGCAGATCTTCAAGTATTTAACGGTCAAGCCATATAGTTATATCGGCTTATATAAGCCGTTTTATTGAAACACTAGAAACGAATCTTAATTTAAAAAAGTGTGCACGGATAAGTAGACAATATACCGCGATAATGCAATAATTAAAATCGTGGGATGTGCATTAATGTGCTATTGTATCATGGGATATGTTTTAACAATAGAAATGAATCATGATAAAAACAAATAGGCGTGTTGAAGGTAATAATATTCCACAGTTCTTCAAGTATTTAACGGTCAAGCCATATAGTTATATCGGCTTATATAAGCCGTTTTATTGAAACACTAGAAACGAATCTTAATTAAAAAAAGTGTGAACGTCTAAGTAGACAATATACCGCGATAATGCAATCATTAAAATCCTGGGATGAGTATTAATGTGCTATTGTATCGGGGGATATATTTTAACAATAGAAATGAATCATGATCAAAACAAATAGGCATGTACAAGTTGATAATATACCGCAGTTCTGCTAGTATTTAACGGTCAAGCCATATAGTTATATGGGCTTATATAAGCCGTTTTATTGAAACACTAGAAACGAAACTTAATTGAATAAAATGTAAAAGTATAAGTAGACAATATAACGAAATAATGCAATCATTAAAATCCTTGGATGTGCATTAATGTGCTATTGTATCGGGGGATATATTTTAACAATAGAAATGAATCATGATAAAAAAAAAAAGCCTTTTGAAGGTTATAATATTCCACAGTTCTTCAAGTATTTAACGGTCAAGCCATATAGTTATATCGGCTTATATAAGCCGTTTTATTGAAACACTAGAAACGAATCTTAATGAAAAAAAGTGTGCACGGATAAGTAGACAATATACCGCGATAATGCAATAATTAAAATCGTGGGATGTGCATTAATGTGCTATTGTATCATGGGATATATTTCAACAATAGTAATGAATCTTGATCAAAACAAATCGGCATGTACAAGTTGATAATATACTGCAATTCTACTAGTATTTAACGGTCAAGCCATATAGTTATATGGGCTTATATAAGCCGTTTTATTGAAACACTAGAAACGAAACTTAATTGAATAAAATGTAAAAGTATAAGTAGACAATATAACGAAATAATGCAATCATTAAAATCCTTGGATGTGCATTAATGTGCTATTGTATCGGGGATATATTTTAACAATAGAAATGAATCATGATCAAAACAAATAGGCATGTTGAAGGTAATAATATACCGCAGTTCTTCAAGTATTTAACGGTCAAGCCATATAGTTATATCGGCTTATATAAGCCGTTTTATTGAAACACTAGAAACGAATCTTAATTAAAAAAGTGTGCACGGATAAAGTGACAATATACCAGATAATGCAATAATTAAAATTGTGGTAAGTGCATTAATGTGCTATTGTATCATGGGATATATTTAACAATAGAAATGAATCACGATAAAACAAATAGGCGTGTTGAAGGTTATAATATTCCACAGTTCTTCAAGTATTTAACGGTCAAGCAATATAAGTTATATCGGCTTATATAAAACCAATTTATTGAAACACTAGGAACGAATCTTAATTAAAAAAGTGTGAACGTCTAAGTAGACAATATACCGCGATAATGCAATCATTAAAATCCTGGGATGAGTATTAATGTGCTATTGTATCGGGGATATATTTTAACAATAGAAATGAATCATGATCAAAACAAATAGGCATGTACAAGTTGATAAGATACCGCAGTTCTACTAGTATTTAACGGTCTAGCCATATAATTATATGGGCTTATATAAGCCGTTTTATTGAAACACTAGAAACGAATTTTAATTAAAAAAAGTGTGAACGTCTAAGAAGACAATATACCGCGATAATGCAATAATTAAAATCCTGGGATGAGTATTTATGTTCTATTGTATCAGGGGATATATTTTAACAATAGAAATGAATCATGATCAAAAACAAATAGGCATGTTGAAGGTAATAATATACCGCAGTTCTTCAATTATTTAACGGTCAAGCCATATAGTTATATCGGCTTATATTAGCCGTTATATTGAAATACTAGAAACGAATCTTAATTTAAAAAGTGTGCACGGATAAGTAGACAATATACCGCGATAATGCAATAATTAAAATTGTAGGTAAGTGCATTAATGTGCTATTGTATCATGGGATATATTTTAACAATAGAAATGAATCACGATAAAAACAAATAGGCATGTTGAAGGTAATAATATACCGCAGTTCTTCAAGTATTTAACGGTCAAGCCATATAGTTATATCGGCTTATATAAGCCGTTTTATTGAAACACTAGAAACGAATCTTAATTAAAAAAAAGTGTGAACGTCTAAGTAGACAATATACCGCGATAATGCAATCATTAAAATCCTGGGATGAGTATTAATGTGCTATTGTATCGGGGGATATATTTTAACAATAGAAATGAATCATGATCAAAACAAATAGGCATGTCAAGTTGATAAGATACCGCAGTTCTACAAGTATTTAACGGTCTAGCCATATAAATTATATGGGCTTATATAAAGCCGTTTATTGAAACACTAGAAACAATTTAAATAAAAAAAAAAAAAAAGTGCGAACGTCTAAGACGATAATATACCGCGATAATGCAATAATTAAAATCCTGGGATGAGTATTTATGTTCTATTGTATCAGGGATATATTTTAACAATAGAAATGAATCATGATAAAAACAAATAGGCGTGTTGAAGGTAATAATATTCCACAGTTCTTCAAGTATTTAACGGTCAAGCCATATAGTTATATCGGCTTATATAAACCGTTTTATTGAAACACTAGAAACGAATCTTAATGAAAAAAAGTGTGCACGGATAAGTAGACAATATACCGCGATAATGCAATAATTAAAATCGTGGGATGTGCATTAATGTGCTATTGTATCATGGGATATATTTCAACAATAGTAATGAATCTTGATCAAAACAAATCGGCATGTACAAGTTGATAATATACCGCAGTTCTACTAGTATTTAACGGTCAAGCCATATAGTTATATGGGCTTATATAAGCCGTTTTATTAAAACACTAGAAACGAATCTTAATTAAAAAGTGTGCACGGATTAGTAAACAATATACCGCAATAATGCAATTATTAAAATCCTGGGATGGGTATTAATGTGCTATTGTATCGGGGGATATATTTTAACAATAGAAATGAATCATGATAAAAACAAATAGGCGTGTTGAAGGTAATAATATACCGCAGTTCTTCAAGTATTTAACGGTCAAGCCATATAGTTACATCAGCTTATATAAGCCGTTTTATTGAAACACTAGAAACGAATCTTAATAAAAAAAAGTGTGCACGGATAAGTTGACAATATACCGCGATAATGCAATCATTAACATCCTGGAATGTGCATTAATGTGCTATCGTATCGTGGGATATATTTTAACAATAGTAATGAATCTTGATCAAAATAATTCGCATGTACAAGTTGATAATATATTGCAATTCTACTAGTATTTAACGGTCAACCATGATAGTTATATGGGACTCTATATACACTTTTATTGAAACACTAGAAACGAATCTTAATTAAATAAAGTGCACGGATAAGTAAACAATATACTCGCGATAATGCAATAATAAAATCGTTGGATGTGCACTAATGTGCTATTGTATCATGAGATATATTTCAACAATAGTAATGAATCTTGATCAAAACAATTCGGCATGTACAAGTTGATAATATATTGCAATTTCTACTATATGTTAACGGTCAAGCCATATAGTTATATGGGCTTATATATACCGTTTATTGAAACACAGAAACGATCTTAATTAAAAAGGGTGCACGGATAAGTAGACAATATACGCGATAATGCAATAATTAAAATCGTTGGATGTGCATTAATGTGCTATTGTATCATGGGATATATTTCAACAATAGTAATGAATCTTGATCAAAACAAATCGGCATGTACAAGTTGATAATATACTGCAATTCTACTAGTATTTAACGGTCAAGCCATATAGTTATATGGGCTTATATAAGCCGTTTTATTGAAACACTAGAAACGAATCTTAATTAAAAAAAGTGTGCACGGATAAGTAAACAATATACCGCAATAATGCAATCATTAAAATCCTGGGTTGGGTATTAATGTGCTATTGTATCGGGGGATATATTTTAACAATAGAAATGAATCATGATAAAAACAAATAGGCGTGTTGAAGGTAATAATATACCGCAGTTCTTCAAGTATTTAACGGTCAAGCCATATAGTTACATCAAGCCTTATATAGCCGTTTTATCTAAACACTAGAAACGAATCTTAATGAAAAAGAGTGTACGGATAAGTAAACAATATACCAATAATGCAATCATTAAAATCCTGGGATGAGTATTAATGTGCTATTGTATCGGGGGATATATTTTAACAATAGAAATGAATCATGATCAAAACAAATAGGCATGTTGAAGGTAATAATATACCGCAGTTCTTCAAGTATTTAACGGTCAAGCCATATAGTTATATCGGCTTATATAAGCCGTTTTATTGAAACACTAGAAACGAATCTTAATGAAAAAGTGTGCTGAATAAGTAAACAATATACCGCAATAATGCAATCATTAAAATCCTGGGATGTGCATTAATGTGCTATTGTATCGGGGGATATATTTTAACAATAGAAATGAATCATGATAAAAACAAATAGGCATGTTGAAGGTAATAATATTCCACAGTTCTTCAAGTATTTAACGGTCAAGCCATATAGTTATATCGGCTTATATAAGCCGTTTTATTGAAACACTAGAAACGAATCTTAATTAAAAAAGTGTGCACGGATAAGTAGACAATATACCGCGATAATGCAATCATTAACATCCTGGGATGTGCATTAATGTGCTATTGTATCGGGGATATATTTTAACAATAGTAATGAATCTTGATCAAAACAAATCGGCATGTACAAGTTGATAATATACCGCAGTTCTACTAGTATTTAACGGTCAAGCCATATAGTTATATGGGCTTATATAAGCCGTTTTATTGAAACACTACAAACGAATTTTAATTTAAAAAGTGTGCACGGATAAGTAGACAATATACCGCGATAATGCAATCATTAATATCCTGGGATGGGTATTAATGCTATTGTATCGGGAGATGTGTTGAATATAATGGATCTTGATCAAAACAAATCGGTGTTGATTGATAATATAACCAGTTCTACTATAATTTAACGGCGTTAATTATAGGCTTTAACCTTTTTTGAAAACTAAACGAATCTTAATTAAAAAGGACGGATAAGGAAAAGCGATAATCAATCATTAACATCCTAATGTGCATTAATGTCTATTTATTGGGGATATTTTTAAAAAAAAAATGAACTTAAAAACAAATACAGAAGGTAATAATATACCAGTTCTTCAAGTATTTAACGGTCTAATTTTAATTTAAAAGCCGTTTATTGAAACACAAAACGAATCTTAATGAAAAAGGTACGAATAAATAAACAATATACCGCAAAAGCAACATTAAAATCCTGGGATGCGTATTTTGTGCTATTGTATCAGGGTATTTTTAACAATGAAATGAATCATATAAAAACAAAAGGGGCATGTTGAAGGTAATAATATTACAGTTCTTCAAGTATTTAAAGTCAAAATATAGTTATATCTATTTAAAGGTTTTTTAAAACTGAAACGAACTTTTTAAAAAAGGGTAGATAAGTGTATCCATAATGCAATCATTAACATCCCTGGAATGGATTAAGTGCTATTTTCGGGGATATATTTAACAATAGTAGGAATCTTGATCAAAACAAATCCATGTACAAGTTGATAATACCGCAGTTCTATAGTATTTAACGGTCAAGATATAGTTATATCGCTTATAGGTTTTATTGCACAAAACAATCTTAATTTAAAAAAGTGTACGGATAAGTGACAATATACCCGCAATAATGCAATCATTAAAATCCTGGATGGTATTAATGTGCTTTTATCAGGGGGAAAACAATATTGGATCTTGATCAAAACAAACGGCTGTAAAGTTGATAATATACGCAGTTCTACTTAATTTAACGGTCCCTATAATTATATCCTTATAAACCGTTTTATCGAAACACAAAACAATCTTATGGAAAAATTGCAC
Source organism: Lamproptera curius (assembly GCA_029286875.1). Lineage (NCBI taxonomy): Eukaryota > Metazoa > Arthropoda > Insecta > Lepidoptera > Papilionidae > Lamproptera > Lamproptera curius. Next base: position 13,390 of record JAGSMT010001054.1, on the reverse strand, counting down.
GGATAAGTTGACAAAACCATGATAAACAATCATTAACAACCTGGAATGTGCATTAATGGCTATTTATCGGGGGTAATTTTAAAAAGAAATGTCGATAAAACAAAAGGCATGTTGGAATTAAGTATACCAGTTCTTCAAGTATTTAACGGTCAACCATATAGTTATATCGGATATAAACCGTTTTATTGAAACACAGAAACGAATCTTAATAAAAAAAAAAAAAAAAAGTATGCACGGATAATAGACAATATAACCCCGGATAATGCAATCTTTTTCCTGGAATTCATTAATGTGCTTTTATCGGGGATATATTTTAACAATAGAAATGAATCATGATAAAAAACAAATAGGCGTGTTGAAGGTAGTAATATACCGCAGATCTTCAAGTATTTAACGGTCAAGACCATATAGTTACATCCAAGCTTACTAAGCCGTTTTATTGAAACACTAGAAACGAAACTTAATTGAATAAAATGTAAAAGTTTAAGTAGACAATATAACGAAATAATATGCAATCATTAAAATCATTGGATGTGCATTAATGTACTATTAATGTATCAGGGATATATTTTAACAATAGAAATGAAACATGATCAAAACAAATAAGGCATGTTGAAGGTAATAATATACCGAATCTTCAAGTATTTAACGGTCAAGATAGTTATATCGCATATAAGCGTTTATTGAAACACTAGAAACGAATCTTAATTAAAAAGTGTGCACGGATAAGTAAATATACCGGAATAATGCAATAAATTAAAATCCTGGGATGGGTATTAATGTGCTATTGATCGGGATGTATTTAAACAATAGTAATGGATCTTGATCAAAAACAAATCAGCATTACAGTTGATAATATACCGCAGTTCTACTATAATTTAACGGTCCAAAAGCATAATTATATGGCTTATATAAAGCCGTTTTATTGAAACACTAGAAACGAATCTTAATAAAAAAGTGTACGGATATTGACAATATGCGATAATGCAATCATTAACATCCTTGAATGTGCATTAATGTGCTATTGTATCGGGATATATTTTACAAAAGAAATGAATCATGATCAAAACAAATAGGCATGTTGAAGGTTATGATATACCGGATTCTTCAAGTATTTAACGGTCAAGCCATATAGTTATATGGCTTTAAAGCCTTTTATTGAAACACTAGAAACGAATCTTAATTAAAAAGTGTGCACGGATAAGTAGACAATATACCGCGATAATCAATCATTAACATCCTGGAATGTCATTATGTGCTTGTATCGGGGATATATTTTAACAATAGTAATAATCTTGATCAAAACAATTCAGCATGCAAGTTGATAATATATTGCAATTCTACTGTATTTAACGGTCAAGCCATATAAGTTATATGGGCTTATATACCGTTTTATTGAAACACTAGAAACAAATCTTAATTAAAAAGAGTGCACGGATAAGTAAACAAATAACCGCAATAATGCAATCATTAAAATCCTGGGTTGGTATTAATGTGCTTTAATCAAGTATATTTAACAATAAAATGAATCATGGATAAAAACAAATAGGCGTGTTGAAGGTAATAATATTCCACAGTTCTTCAAGTATTTAACGGTCAAACCATATAGTTACCATCCAGCTTATAAGCCGTTTATCTAAACACTAGAAACGAATCTTAATGAAAAAGTGTACGGATAAGTAAACAATATACCCAATAATGCAATCATTAAAATCCTGGGATGGTTTTTGCTATTGTATCGGGGATATATTTTAACAATAGAAATGAATCATGATCAAAACAAATAGGCATGTTGAAGGTAATAATATACCCAGTTCTTCAAGTATTTAACGGTCAAATATAGTTATATCGGCTTATATAAGCCGTTTTTTGAAAACACTAGAAACGAATCTTATGAAAAAAGTGTACCGAATAAGTAAAACAAACCGCAATAATGCAATCATTAAAATCCTGGGATGCGTATTATTGTGCTATTGTATCAGGGGATATATTTTAACAATAGAAATGAATCATGATAAAACAAATAGGCATGTTGAAAGGTAATAATATTCCCAGTTCTTCAAGTATTTAACGGTCAAGCCAATAGTTATATCGGCTTAATAAGCCGTTTTATTGAAAACCTAGAAACGAATCAATTAAAAGTGTACGGATAAGTAGACAATATACCGCGATAATTGATATTAACATCCTGGGAATGTGCATTAATCTTTTGTATCGGGGGATATATTTTAACAATAGTAATGAATCTTGATCAAAACAAATCCGCATGTACAAGTTGATAATATACGATTCTACTAGTATTTAACGGTCAAACCTATAGTTATATCATTATATAAAGCCGTTTTATTGAAACACTACAAACGAATCTTAATTTAAAAAGTGTGCACGGATAAATAGACAAATACGCAATAATCAATCATTAAAACCTGGGATGGGTATTAATGTGCTTTATCAAGGATGATTTAAACAATAATTGGATCTTGATCAAAACAAATCGCATGTACAAAGTTGTAATATACCCGAGTTCTACTATAATTTAACGGTCGAATATTATATGGCCTTATATAAACCGTTTTTCAAACACTAGAAACGAATCTTAATGAAAAAATATTGCACGGATAAGTTGACAATATACCGCGATAATGCAATCACTAACATCCTGGAATGTGCATTAATGTGCTATTGTATCGGGGATATATTTTAACAATAGAAATGAATCATGATAAAAACAAATAGGCATGTTGAAGGTAATAATATACCGCAGTTCTTCAAGTATTTAACGGTCAAGCCATATAGTTATATCGGCTTATATAAGCCGTTTTATTGAAACACTAGAAACGAATCTTAATTAAAAAAAGTGTGCACGGATAAGTAAACAATATACCGCAATAATGCAATCATTAAAATCCTGGGATGCGTATTAATGTGCTATTGTATCGGGGGATATATTTTAACAATAGAAATGAATCATGATAAAAACAAATAGGCATGTTGAAGGTAATAATATTCCACAGTTCTTCAAGTATTTAACGGTCAAGCCATATAGTTATATCGGCTTATATAAGCCGTTTTATTGAAACACTAGAAACGAATCTTAATTAAAAAGTGTGCACGGATAAGTAGACAATATACCGCGATAATGCAATCATTAACATCCTGGAATGTGCATTAATGTGCTATTGTATCGGGGGATATATTTTAACAATAGTAATGAATCTTGATCAAAACAAATCGGCATGTACAAGTTGATAATATACCGCAGTTCTACTAGTATTTAACGGTCAAGCCATATAGTTATATCGGCTTATATAAGCCGTTTTATTGAAACACTAGAAACGAATCTTAATTTAAAAAAGTGTGCACGGATAAGTAGACAATATACCGCAATAATGCAATCATTAAAATCCTGGGATGGGTATTAATGTGCTATTGTATCGGGGGATGTATTTAAACAATAGTAATGGATCTTGATCAAAACAAATCGGCATGTACAAGTTGATAATATACCGCAGTTCTACTATAATTTAACGGTCAAGCCATATAATTATATGGGCTTATATAAGCCGTTTTATTGAAACACTAGAAACGAATCTTAATTAAAAAAAGTGTGCACGGATAAGTAGACAATATACCGCGATAATGCAATCATTAACATCCTGGAATGTGCATTAATGTGCTATTGTATCGGGGGATATATTTTAACAATAGATGAATCATGATCAAAACAAATAGGCATGTTGAAGGTAATGATATACCGCAGTTCTTCAAGTATTTAACGGTCAAGCCATATAGTTATATCGGCTTATATAAGCCGTTTTATTGAAACACTAGAAACGAATCTTAATAAAAAAGTGTGCACGGATAAGTAGACAATATACCGCGATAATGCAATCATTAACATCCTGGAATGTGCATTAATGTGCTATTTATCGGGGGATATATTTTAACAATAGTAATGAATCTTGATCAAAACAAATCCATGACAAGTTTGATAATATACCGCAGTTCTACTAGTATTTAACGGTCAAGCCATATAGTTATATCGGCTTATATAAGCCGTTTTATTGAAACACTATAAACGAAACCTAATTGAATAAAATGTAAAAAGTTTAAATAACAATATAACGAAATAATGCAATCAATTAAAATCATTGGATGTGCATTAATGTGTTTCAGAGATATATTTAACAATAGAAATGAAACATGTCAAAACAAATAGGCATGTTAAAGGTAATAATATACCCAGATCTTCAAGTATTTGGTCCAAAATTGTTATATGGGCCTATATCCGTTTTTTGAAACACTAGAAACAATCTTAATTAAAAAAAGTGTGCACGGAAAGTAACAATAACCGCGATAATGCAATCTTAACATCCAAATGTGCATTAATGTGCTTTTCGGGGAATTTTTCAATAAAATAATCTGTCAAAACAAATGGGCATGTTGAAGGTTTGATTTGCAGTTCTTCAAGTATTTGGAACCATATGTTATTCGGCTTTAAAATTTATTGAAACACTATAAACAATTCTTAATTAAAAAAAAGTTAGGATAATAAAAATATACCCAAAACTATCATTAAAATCCTGGGTTGGGTATTAATGCTTTGTATCGGGATATATTTTAACAATAGAAATGAATCATGATAAAAAACAAATACGTTGGAAAATATTCACAGTTCTTCAAGTATTTAACGGTCAAGCCATATAGTTACATCACATATAAGCCGTTTTTTGAAAACAAAAGAAACTTATGAATAAAATGAAAAGTTTAAATGACAATATAACGAAATAATGCAATCATTAAAATCATTGGATGTGCTTTGTCTATTTATCGGGGATTATTTTAACAATAGAAATGAAACATGATCAAAACAAATGGGCATTTGAAGGTAATAAAACCGAATCTTAGTATTGAACGGTCAAACCATATATTATATCCAAAAATAACCTTTTTTGAAACACTAAAACGAACAATTAAAAAATTGCACGGATAATGAAATATACCGGAATAATCAATCATTAAAATCCTGGGATGGGTATTTACTTGTATGGGGATTTTTAAACAATTAATGGATCGTCAAAACAAATCAGCATTACAAGTTGATAATATACCAGTTCTACTATAATTTAACGGTCAACCTTATAATTATGCATATAAACCTTTTTTGAAACACTAAAACGAATCTTAATAAAAAAAAGTTGCAGGATAAGTTGACAATATACCGCGATAATCTCTTCTCCTTGAATGTGCATTAATGTCTTTTATCGGGGAATATTTTACAAAAAAATGGTCATGATCAAAACAAATAGGCATGTTGGGTAATTATACCGATTCTTCAAGTTTTTGGTCAAATATAGTTATATCGCATATAAAGCCTTTTATTGAAACACTAAAACAATCTTAATTAAAAAGTTGCGGATAAATGACAATATCCCGGATAATGCAATCATTAACATCCTGGAATGTAATTATTGTAAATAGGGATATATTTTAACAATAGAAATTAATTGATTAAAACAAATAGGCATGTTAAGGTAATATATTCCCAGTTCTTCAAGTATTTCGTCAAATATAGTTATATCGGTTTATAAAGCCGTTTTATTGAAACCTAAAACGTCTTAATTAAAAAAAGTGTCAGGATAAGTAAACAATATGCAATAATAATCATTAATATCCTTTGGGTTTAATGCTATTGTATGGGGAATTTTTTAACAATAAAATAATAATTAAAAACAAATAGGCGTGTTAAGGTAATAATTTCCCAATTCTTTGTATTTGGTCAAGCCATATATTACATCATTATTAAAACCGTTTATCTAAACACTAGAAACGAATCTTAATTAAAAAAGTTGCCGGATAATGAAATATCCGCGATAATGCAATCATAAACTCCTGGAATATTATTCTATTTATCGGGATATATTTTAAAATAATAATCTTGTCAAAACAAATCCTGTTGAAGGTAAAATAACCGGTTCTTAAGTATTTGGGTCAAGCCATATGGTTATTGGGCAAAAGCCGTTTATTGACCTAAAACAATCTTAATTAAAAAATGTGAACGTCTAAGTGAATTTTGGGATAACTCATTAAGATCCTGGGATAGTATGAATGTGCTTTGTTCGGGGGATATATTTTAACAATAAAGAAATAATTCATAATCAAAACAAATGAAAGCTTGTACAAGTTGATGAATACCGCAGTTCTACAAAGATTTAACGGTCTATCCATATAATTATATCAAAATATAAGCCTTTAATTGAAAACCTAAAAACGAATCTTAATTTAAAAAAGTGTACGGAGATAAGTAGACCAATAATACCGCAATAATGCAATCCCAAAATCCTAGGATTGGTTATTAATGTGGCTTTTGTTCCGGGATGTATTCAAACAATAGTAATGGATCTTAATCAAAACAAATCAATGTACAAATTGATAATATACCGGTTCTACTATTAAATTTAACGGTCGAAGCCATATAATTATTGGGCTTATAAACCCGTTTTATTAAACACTAGAAACGAATCTTAATAAAAAAAAGTTGTATGGATAAGTTGACAATATCCGCGATAATCAATCATTAACATCCTTGAATGTGGCATTAATTGTGCTATTGTTATCAGGGGGATATATTTTACAAAAGAAAATGAATCATGATCAAAACAAATAGGCATGTTGAAAGGTAATGCAAGTTCTTCAAAATATTTAACGGTCAAACCATAAGTTATTCGGCTTATATAAAGCCGTTTATTGAAACACTAGAAACGAATCTTAATTAAAAAGGTTTGCGGATAAGTAACAATATCCCGATAATGCAATCATTAACATCCTGGAATGTGCATTAATGTGCTTTGTATCGGGGATATATTTTAACAATAGAAATTAATCAAGAATTAAAACAAAAAAGGCATAATTGAAGGTAATGATATACCGCAGTTCTTCAAGTATTTAACGGTCAAATAATGGTTTATATCCCGAAAGCCATAAAGCCTTTTATTGAAACACTAGAAACGAATCTTAATTAAAAAAAAATTGGCCCGGGATAAAATAAACAAAATATACCCAAATAAACAATCATTTTATCCTGGGTTGGAATAATGTAACCATTTTGTCAAGGGGATATATTTTGTAATAGAAATGAATCATAATAAAAACAAATAGGCTTTAAGGTAATAATATTTTCCGTTCTTCAAGTATTTGGGTAAGCCATATAGTTTCAGCTTATATAAGCCGTTTTTATCTAAACACTAGAAACAATCTTAATTAAAAAAGTGTGCACGGATAAGTAACAATATACCGCATTTTCAATCATAAAACCACCTGGAATTTGTTAAAATGTGCTGTGTATCAGGATATATTTTAACAATAGTAATGAATCTTGATCAAAACAAATCCGGCATGTTGAAGGTAATAATAACCCATTCTTTAATATTTAACGGTCAAAACCATATGGTTAATTGGGCATATAACCTTTTATTTAAACCTAAAACGAATTTAAAATTAAAAAGGTGAACTCAAGTAGATAATTATACCGCGATAATTTAATCATTAAAGATCCTGGGATGGTATGTATGTATTGTTCAGGGGATATATTTAACAATAAAGAAATAATTCATGATCAAAACAAATGAAGCATTACAAAATTGATAAAGATACCGCAGTTCTCAAGAATTAACGGTCTATCCATATAGTTATATCGGCATATAAGCCGTTTAAATGAAAACACTAAAACGAATCTTAATTTAAAAAGTGTGCACGGATAAGGTAGACAATATACCCCAATAATGCCAATCATTAAAAATCCTGGGATGGGATTAATGTCTATTGTTCAGGGATTATTTAAACAATAATGGGATCTTGATCAAAACAAATCGGCATGTAAATTGATAATAACCGGAACTACTATAATTTAACGGTTCCAAACCATATATTTATAGGGCTTATATAAGCCGTTTTATTGAAACACCGAAACAATCTTAATAAAAAAAGTTTGCAAGGAAAAGAAGACAATATACCCGCGATAATCAATATTAACACCTGGAATGTCATTAAAACCTGTTGTATCAGGGGATATATTTTAACAATGAAAATGGTCATTGATCAAAAAAATAAAAGCATGTTGAAGGTAATAATATACCCAGTTCTTCAAATATTTAACGTTCAAGCCATATAATTATATCGGCTTATATAAAGCCGTTTTTATTGAAAACTAGAAACGGAAACTTAATTGAATAAAAATGTAAAGTTTAAGTAGACAATATAGAAAAATTAAATCAATTAAAAATCATTGGATGTGCATTAAGTCCTTATTTTCGGGGATATATTTTAACAAAAGAAAAAACATGATCAAAACAAATAAGGCATGTTAGAAGGGTAATAATATACCGCAGATCTTCAAGTATTTAACGGTCCAAGCCATTGGTTATATCCCTTATAAGCCGTTTTATTAAACACTAGGGAAACGAATCTTAATTAAAAAAATTATTGCACGGATAAGTAAGACAATATACCGGAATAATGCAATCATTAAAATCCTGGGATGGGTATTAATGTGCCTATTTATCAGGGGATTATTTAAACAATAAAATGGGGTTCTTGATCAAAAAAATCGGCATGGTAAGTTGATAATTATACCGGGTTCTATAATTTCGGTCAAGCCGTTAATTATATTGGGCCTTATAAAACCCGTTTTTATCGGAAACACTAAAACGGAATCTTAATGAAAAAAAATTGCACCGGATAAGTTGACAATATACCCGGATAATGCAATCTTAACATCCTGGAATGTCATTAATGTGCTTTATTTATCAGGGGATATATTTTAAAATGTAGTGAATCTTATCAAAACAAATCCATGTACAAGTTGATAATATACCCAGTTCTACTTGGTATTTAACGGTCCAAGCCATTTGTTAATTCCCCATATAAGCCTTTTATTTGAAACATAGAAACAAACCTAATTGAATAAAATGGTTTTAAGTAGACAATATAACAAATAATGCAATCATTAAAAATCATTGGTGTGCATTAATGTGCTTTGTTCCGGGAATTATATTTAACAATAGAAATGAAATATGATCCAAAACAAATAGGTATTGAAGGGTAATATACCGCAGATCTTCAAGTATTTTAAAGGGTCCAAGCCATATGGACCCCTTTATACCGTTTTTTGAAACCCTTTAAAGAAAATCTTAATTAAAAAGTGTGCACGGATAAGTAGACCAATAACCCGCGATAATGCAATCATTAACATCCTGAAATTTGTTAATGTGCTATTTATCAGGGGATATATTATAACAATAAAGAAATGAATCATGATCAAAAACAAATAGGCATGTTGAAGGTAATGATATACCGCAGTTCTTCAAGTTTTGGTCAAAAATATGGTTATATCGGCCCATATAAAAGCCGTTTTTTGAAAACACTATAAACAATTCTTAATTAAAAAAGGGTTTGCACGGATAAGTAAACAATATACCCAAATTAACTATCAAATTAAAATCCTGGGTTGGGTATTAATGTGCATTGTTCGGGGATATATTTTAACAATAAAGGAAAGATCTGTAAAAAAACAAATGGGCGTTTGGAAGGGTAATAATTTTCCACAGTTCTTCAAGTATTTAACGGTCAAACAATATAGTTACATCCAACTTAATGCCGTTTTTGAAACACTAGAAACGAAATTTAATTGGAAAAAAATGTAAAAAGTTTAAATTAACAATAAACGAAATAATCCAATCCATTTAAAATCATTTGGTTGGCCTTTGTCCTTTGTATCGGGGATATATTTTAACAATAGGAAATGAAACATGGAATCAAAACAAATGGAAATTTTGAAAGGAATAATATACCCCAGATCTTCAAGGTATTTAACGGTCCAAGCCATATAGTTATATCGGCTTATATAAACCGTTTTATTGAAACACTACAAACAATCTTAATTTAAAAAAGTGTGCCGGATAAGAAAATAAATATACCGGGAAAATGCAATATTAAAAATCCTGGGATGGGAAATGTGCTATTTTGCTTTCAAGGGGATGTATTTAAAAGTAAATTAATGGATCGGTCAAAACAAATCGGCATGTACCAAGTTGATAATTCACCAGTTCTATAATTTTAACGGTTAAAGCCATTAAATTATAAGGCCTTATATAAACCTTTTATCGAAACACTAAAACGAATCTTAAGAAAAAATTTTGCCGGATAAGTTGACAAACCCCGCATTAATGCAATCTTATCCATGAATGCGTTAATGGCTATTGTATCCGGGGATATATTTACAAAAAAGAATCTTGATCAAAACAAATAGGCATTTGAAGGTAATAATAACCCAGGTTCTTAAGTGTTTTGGATTAAAACCCTTTGGAATATTCGGCATTAAAGCCGTTTTATTTGGAAACACTAAAGAAAGTCTTAATAAAAAAAATTTACGGATAAGTAAAATTTATACCGAATAATGCAATCATTAACATCCTGGAATGTCCTTAATTGGCTATTTTATCGGGGGATATTTTTAAACAATAGTAGTGAATCTTGATCAAAACAAATCAGCATTACAAGTTGATAATATTAACCGCAATTCTACTAGTATTTAACGGTCCAAACTATATGGTTAATCGGCTTATATAAAGCCGTTTTATTTGAAAACATAGAAAAGAAACCCTTAATTAAAAAAATTTAAAATTTAAATTGAACAATATAACGAAAATAATCAATCCATTAAAATCATTGGATTTGCATTGTTTTGCTGTTATCCCGGAGATATTTTTTCCTGAAATGAAATATAATTAAAACAAATAAGGCATTTGAAAGGTAATAATATACCGCAGATCTTCAAATATTTAACAGTCCGATATAGTTATATGGGCATAATCCGTTTTATTAAAACACAAAACGAATCAATTAAAAAAAAAGTTCACGGATAAGTTTGACAATATACCCGATAATCAATCTTCATCCTGAAATTGCTTTGTGCTTTGTATCGGGGATATAATTTTTAACAATAAAATGAATCATGATCAAAACAAATAAAGGCATGTTGAAGTTGATATACCCAAGTTCTTCAAGTATTTAATTAAACCATATAATTTTATCGGCTTATATAAGCCCGTTTTATTGAAACACCCTATAAACAATTCTTAATTAAAAAAAGTGTGCACGGATAAGTAAACAATATACCCAATAATGCTATCATTAAAATCCTGGGTTGGGTATTAATGGCCATTGTTATCCGGGGATATTTTTAACAATAAAATGAATCATGATAAAAAACAAATAGGCGTGTTGAAGGTAATAATTTTCCCCACAGTTCTTCCGTAAAACGGTCCAAGCCAATATAAATTTTACATCAGCTTATATAAAAGCCAATTTTGGAAACACTAAAACAAATTTAATTGAATAAAATATAAAAGTTTAAATAACTATAACGAAATAATCTCAATAAAATATTGGGTTGGGCATTAATGTGCTTTGTATCGGGGATATATTTTAACAATGAAATAAACATATCAAAACAAATAAGCATTTGAAGGTAATAATTATACCAAGATCTTAAGTATTTAACGGTCCAAACCATATAGTTATATCATTTAAAAGCCTTTTATTTGAAACACTACAAACGAATCTTAATTTAAAAAAAGTGTTCGGATAAAGTAGACAATATCCGGAATAATCAAATCATTAAAAATCCTGGGATGGGTATTAATTGTCTTTGTTCAGTGGTTTATTTAACAATAATTGGATCTTGATCCAAAAAAAAGCATTAACCAAGTTGATAATAATAACCACCAGTTTCTCTAAATTTTCGGTCCAAAAGCCCTATAATTATATGGGCCCATATAAACCGTTTTTTGAAACCCACTGAAACGAAACCTAATTGAATAAAAAATAAAGTTTAAGTAACCAATATAACAAATAATGCAATCATTAAAATCATTGGATGGGTTAAAGCTGTTTTCCCGGAATATATTTTAACAATAGAAATGAAATATATCAAAACAAATAGGCATTTGAAGGGTAATAATATACCCCAGATTTCAATATTTAACGGTCCCGCCTTTTATATCGGCTTATATAAACCGTTTTAATTGAAACACTAAAACAAAATCTTAATTAAAAAAAAGGCAAGACCGGATAAGGGACAATAACCCGATAATGCAATCTTCATCCTGGAATGTGCATTAATTTTAATTATCAAGGGGATATATTTTAACTTAGAAAATTAATCTGATTAAAAACAAATGGGCATGTTGAAGGTAATGGTAGCAGTTCTTCAAGTATTTAACGGTCAAGCCATATAGTTATATCGGCTTATATAAGCCTTTTTGAAACCTTTAGAAACGAATCTTAATTAAAAAAAGGTGTGCAAGGATAAGTTAACAATATCCGCAATAATTTGAAATCATTATTATCCGGGTTTTTATTAATTGATATTTATCCGGGGATATATTTTAAAATAGAAAAGAATCCAATGAAAAAACAAATAGGCGGTTAAGGTAATTATTTCCACAGTTCTTCAAGTATTTAACGGTCCGCCATTAGTTACATCAAACTTATATAAAGCCGTTTATCTAAACACTAGAAACGAATCTTAATTAAAAAAAATTATTGCACGGAAAATTGACAAATATACCGCGTTTAAATCATAAACATCCCTGGAATTTCTTAATGTCTGTTGTTCGGGGATATATTTTAACAATGGTAATGAATTTGATCAAAAAAATCGGCATTTGAAGGTAATAATATCCCAGTTTTAAATATTTAACGGTCCAACCATATAGTTATAAAGGGCTTATATTAAACCGTTTATTTGAAACACTACCAAACGAATCTTAATTAAAAAAAAGTGTGAACGTCCTAAGTAGATAATATAGGAATAATTTCAATCCCTTTAAAAGATCCTGGGATGAGTAGAATGCTTGTGTCAAGGTTATATTTTAACAATAAAATAATTCATGTCAAAACAAATGAAGCATGCAAGGTTGATAAATACCCGCAGTTCTACAAGTTTTAACGGTCTATTCCATATAGTTATAATAAAGCTTATAAAAGCCGTTGGTTGAAAACCCAAGAAACAGATCTTAATTTAAAAAGTTCCAACGGATAAATGAAATATTTACCCAATAATGCAATCAATTAAAATCCTGGGATGGGTATTAATGTTGATATTTTCAGGGATATATTTAACAATAGGAAATGAATCATGATAAAAAACAAATAGGCCGTGTTGGGGTAATAATATTTCCGGTTCTTCAAGTATTTAACGGTCCAAATATAGTTACATCAACCTTAAAAGGTTTTTATCCAAACACTAGAAACGAATCTTAATTAAAAAAGTGTGCCGGGAAAGAACAATTACCGCGAAATGCAATCATAAACATCCTGGAATTCATTA
>JAGSMT010001053.1:0-52162 GCA_029286875.1 Lamproptera curius | reverse complement strand
ATCAGACACGTTGGCCACTTTGTTATCAAAAATAAACACGATACAATCCTTAAAGTATTTTATTTAATCAACTTTTATTTAAAAATCATCAGGCTTAAAATACAAAAGTATGCTATCATATGTATTGAGGTTAAAAGCAGTAGTGGTAAATTTCACTCTCAGCCAAACATATATTTAAATCATTTTGTTTACTTGTTTAACGATTTCCTAAAAGGACGAAAAAAATCGTTTAATTTGTTAAATGAGGCCTTGGGTATTTGTTGGCATTGTAAAAACTTTGCTTCAGTTGATGACGTACTTCACATAGAACTGGCAATAATTATGGTTTGAAGAGTATTTAAATCCTTATTCAAACGAATATAAATATTGAATGAGTGTTTAGATTCTTCTTATTCAAGATGTTTAAATTTTTGTTAACTTAACTGAAAAGTTTATCTACAGATACATGACTCAAAAAGTATTAATTAAATATTAAGGACGTGTAAAGGTTAACTTAGTGATATCCGTTAACAGTTTAAGTATAAAAATTAGAAATAAAATTTAAATCACGATTTAAATGAATTCATTAAAATCAACCAAAATCATTTATTAACATTTCATTTACACGTTCAAACTTTACAACGGGATAGTTGCGAATTGTACAACGAGCATTCTTATATTTAAATATTTTGCTGTTTAGTAGATCGATAATCGATATAAAAAAAATTTTCTGAACACGCAAAGGAGAAACATTTGTTACTGAATCAGCGTGCATAGATTTTATCACTTCAGGGATTCCAGAAACTCGTTTATTGCAAGCAACATGAAATAAAGTATTCGACCCTCATAAAATGCCTGCGCCGTAACCTTGCTGAAACCTCCGCATGTGGGGTTTATTCTGGCATTTCACCAATACGCAATAAATATCGGTAAAACCTTTTAAGAGCGTTTGATATTTTTTATGCAAAGTTCTCTTAAAACTTTCCACTATTTTAAAGTCATAAAAAAGTACGGTACTGTAACGAATATTTAATTTTGTATTACAAAAGTTTGTTTGTAGGTATACACAATTCAATATTGAAGCCATGAACTTAACTTTACATAGTTTTAATACGAACTAGCATAAATAACCAGTATTAAAAATACATAATTGCCTCCGTAGCCTAGTGGTAAGGGCGTGTGCTTTAGAAACCGGAGGTCGTGGGTTCGAATCCTGCGGGGACTCAACAAATTTTCATTGTTGTTTCCTAGTTGGTTAGGGCAATTTGGGCCGATCACCCAATTGTCTGAAAAGTAAGATGATCCATGCGTCGGTCCACCCACCAGCCCGCATTTGACCAGCGTTGTGGGATACGGTCCAAACCCCTAATGGATAGAGATATATAAGGGGAGCCCTATGTCCAGCAGTGGACTAAAACAGGCTGATGATGTATGTATGATGTAAAAGTACATTTTATTAACTAAACAAAAACTGAAATAGCTATTGAAAACATTTCAAGTTTACATTTACATACGCTATTTTAATTAAATGTCACTTATTTTTATTGATTTAAATTATTTAAAAGTGAAAGTAAGGTGTTTGTACGCCAACAATAATTAAATATACGTTTTTATGTTTAGGTTACTTTAAGTTTAATGTCAATAATTTCTAAGTAATATGCCAAAAAGGAGATATTTATCAAACGGATTTACATGCTTAGCTTTTTGGGTTTTAGTTTTTATAATTCTGCTCCTCCTGCTGCAACTCCTTCTATCATCTTCTTATTTTAAGAATAATTACAAAATCTTCTATTAATACATGACCGCTTACTTTTTGTTTCACAATGCTATTATTGAGATTCTTTTATTGAGTAGCAGTTACCCTGAAAATAAGAACGACAAAGAATAGCCTTATTACTCTTCGATACTCCTACTCACTGTTTTACACATTGCAGTTAGGTAACATTACCTTTGATAATGCATTCAAAGATGATACTCGCTAAACTCGCTTTGTAACGTCAACGTTGGCTCGACTCTCCAATTGTGTGTACGACTAAAATGCTTTATTTTTATCAGCGTATATTTTATCAGCATATATATATATATAATATATCTATCTATTTATATATATATATATATAGATATATATATATATATATATATATATATATATATATATAATATATATATTATGTATTTTTATGGCATACGCAGGCAGACGAACAGTCGGGACACCTGATGGAAAATGGTCACCGACGCCCATAGACATTGACAATATCAGTGGTATCGCAAACACGTTGCCAACCGTGAGACATAGGGTGTTAAGTCTCGTTTAACCAATAAATACGCTAACTACGGTGCCCTTCAAACTGGAACACAGCAATGTTTTCACACTACTACTTCGCGGCAGAAATAGGCACCGCGGGAGTACCTACCCAAACGGTCTTCTGAAAAAAGGGGAGCTACCATCGGTAAAATATCGAATCGATGAAGAAGTTATTTCTGGTAGCACTATAGCCATACCAAATTTATTTGACCGCTCTGTATGTTTGACACGAATGTTAGTTGATCATAACTTTGACCGTCGTTTCGGAAACAAGCGTAAGTAAACGGTAACATTTAAGTACACATATAAATTCGACAATTGTGGATTAAACATCTTTTTTAAAATGCTTTAATGACTGCAAAAAATAAAATTGCTCCATTTTTAACCGATACCTATAAAAAAAAATTGGGGGCTATATTTAGCGATGATCTTCAATATGCGAATATTTCCATCAATTGTTGCTGTGCTACTTGTTATTCGATTTAAATTATTTTATTTTTGTCTTAACTTAATAGTTATATCGTGATTTAACTAATAACTAAAAGACCGTTTTTGGGATATTTAAGAATTAAGTTTAATGCGTCGTAAAAAACTATGACAAATTTAATTAAATTATAAATGCTAAGTCTTAAGAGATAGACGAAAACAATGTTCTATGGATGTTAAATAATATTAATAATGGATAATTTAATTTTTCTTATTTAGCTGAATAAAACAGGAAATAACTTATTGTAGGAATATAGTACATTTAAAGACATAATTTTGCACAAATTTTGTATTAATAGTTTCAAAATAATTTGCAATTTCATCTTTATGCACGAGCAGTTTTTTAGATTTATGCGAATATTACCTATTTACTCTATTTACTTTATACTTATTACTACTTTCACAACGCAGTTTATTACAATTATTACATAGTCTGTTTTATCTTGATTAAAACCATGTTGTACCATGAAAATGTATTAAATATCTTGCTTAAAAGCTATTAAAGTTACAGGGGCTGACGAGTCGGGACTTAAATTGAATTGGGACTGTGATTGAAAACGAATTTGTCATTTCAGTTTAATATTTCATATAAATATAAATGAGTTATTAATAAAAACAATTTTTAAATTTGTTAAATCCACTATCACTACTACTAAGCGTAATACTTTGTTAATGATAGACAATAATTTTTAAATGAAACATATGATTGTTTTAAAATTTTATAAGATCTATAGTACTACGAGTTTGAGAAATTAGAAAAGGTTATTATAATATAATTAGGTAATAAATGCAATAGTTTAACAGGCTATAAATAGAAATAAAATTTAATTAAAGAAGTCTCGTATAATATTGAAATAATCTTACCTTCTAGACATCTATAATCTAGCTGAAAGTACCTAATTTCCCAATAACTTTAAGGATCAATGTTTATTTGAATTTTTTTTCTTATAACAGATTCCACTTTTTTGATAACATTCTCCATTAGATACTGAGGACATCTTTCAATGAGAGCTTATTTAAGAGGTTAATTAAAGTACTGGCCAGTTTTTAATTAGCTTGACTTCCGATGGACGATAATGCTATCTCACAGGCAAAATAATGAATATGACATTTTAGAGTATATTTTTGTCTCCCTTTTTAAATCAGGGTACTTTGATATTTGCGTTATACTTTTATCAAATATAACATTCTTATTATATTGCTATTACTTGGTTCAATTAAATTATGCAGGTTAAACAAAATAGCTCCGTCTTGGACCATCCGCCTCTGTAACTCTATAACTTACTTAAAGTTATATCTTTTAAAACATTTAAATAAAAGTGTTTTGATTTACATGCCATGGAGATTTAATTTTTCAAGGTTCAAAAATTAATGTCTTACGATTTTTTTTTCAATTCCCACCGCGTTTGTCAAATTTACAATATTATTTTAGGTTGTAAATTAAGATTTATTTATTTATTACACTTCTTGTACAAAAAAAAACAGTACAATGGCGGACTTAATGCCAAAGGCATTTTCTACCAGTCAACCATGGATAGTGAAGAGAATAAGAAGTAGGTGCAATGATGTATAAAATAAAACAACAAATATAACTTAATATATATATATATAAATATATACATTCATATTCATACATATCAGGCAGATGAGAAAAATCAATTTCGGACAGCATTCTAGAACTGCCTAGTACAATTGCTTGACATTTTAATGAATTAACAGCCAAGCCAAACCGATCAGACCAAAGTTTTACAGCAGTTAAATCCCGACTAATTTTACTAAAAGCAGCTGCTAAACTACCAGCTTCAGCTTGGGTATACAGCTGGAAATCATCTTAAATTGCATTCGAAAAACAAATAAAGTGGTGTAAGTAAATAAAGGCAAGACATAGAACCGTTCGTAGTTAGCTAATAAATGTTATTAAGTTAACTAAACTTATTATCTAATAATGTATTTTATTATGTAACTGAAATAAGAGTAAAAGGCGACTACTGCTCTAGTTAAAATATAGTTGAACTTTGTAAAACTATTTCATTATATAAATAGCAAGTCAACCCAATTTTCTTCAAACTAAGCTGTGGTTTGTTTTAATATCTTTGCTTATTCAGCCTTTTAAATAGCGAATTCATTTAACTTAAAAATGAAACATATTTTTTTTGAATAAAGTTTGTTCTTTGTAATATACTAGATAATTTTTGCTATATAATACATAGGAGCCAAAAACAGTTTTGGCCAGAATGGACTTTATTATGTTACTTAATAAAGGTTGATCGTTGATAAAAGAAAATTAATGTGTTTCGTATGTAACGTAAAGTTGCTCGTTCATCAATTCACTGTGATATGGGTTGGATTTTGTAGGCATTATGGAATATTTCGTGTTATGAGTAAATAGAAGTAAATTTATAATAATAAAATAACATCTGTATTCTTTTTAACTTTTTTGGATTAGTTGACAATATGAAATGATCCTGCTGAGTTTCTTTTAACGCTTGTTCTCAGGTCAGCGGCGTCCTGATCCAAACCTTTGGTAGCTTTGTGGACAATCAATGGGTAAGTGTAACACTATTGCTTTATGTTTAATAAAAATGCTTAAATTCGATTATTTCTTATATATACACAGATATTTGATTTAAGTTGTAAAAAGACGAATATAGAAGAGATCCTCTAATGTACTCGTATTCATACTACATATGAGGAAACATTTTTACCAGTGACTAATTTATGTGTTGTACTGTCCACATATACTAGACTTAAAAATTGGACAACCTAGCGAGTTCAGAACATTTGAAGGGAAATATCATTGCATCATTTCACATTAGGATATCAAATATATTCGTTTTTAAGCTAAAGTTGGATATAAATTAAAAAGTAAGATTAATTTTCATGGTGCAGATCCTTTTAAAGCGCTCTTTTATACAAGGAACCGGGTCAGAACAGAACCTGATCTTCTAGGTTCTATTCTGCGAAATAACAACTCATCGCTATCATTAATTTCGTGGTGGTCAGGGTAATATAAGCCAATCGTCTTTGCAATAAGTAAAGGAGTGCGTGCATGCGTTAAATGGGCGTCCCAAAAGCCGAATTGCGTTGTATTTTCTTAAAATCTAATAATGTGTTCCATGAACTAGAACGTCATGATTTAGTTACATATTAAGCACAGAGGACGGGATAAGCCCAATTAACCTTTAGACAACAGTGACCTTGTGAAATAAAAAAAATAGATTCCACATTAAGGCACTTTTGAACTGTTAATCGTTGTTTCCAGTAAGAATACAATACCAATACGACGATATCAGCCTTATATACCATCATAAGTCCGTGCTATTTTGAGATAGGAATGAGGTAAACTTAGCAATTTTTTTTTTAAATAAAGTAGCTATTTAGTAGTACAGTTTCGGAGCTTATTAAAAATATACACGAGTAATAAAATCTTTCCTCATATTAATATAATTATTGGCTAAACTAAAGTGTTGGACCGGAAGCAAAGTAGCGTATGACTGCGCATCTGTCGCGGAAGTTTAAGGGGACAGACAGCGACCTTTTATTACTCCATGATATGAGGGTTTCATCAAGCGCAATTAATTGCGAACGAAGCTTGTATTTTCGTTACAAAGTTAATAGTATTTGGATATAAGCTACGTACCAACTAACTCTTAATACAAATTCACAAATCATAAATAAAAAAAATCATGTTATATTTATAAATGTTTCTATAAGACACCGAAAATCAAATATCAAGTTTCAAGTCTGTCTTATTTTATGTAAAAATTTTATTAGTGCTAGCCAAATTCTTCACAATGTTTACTTTATTAGATTGACTAGTGAATAATAAAATAATTTTTGCTTACCTATGAATGTTAAATTCTATTTGGTGTTTATTTTCATAACAACGTGGCTCCGTTCCTAAAGTGCTGATATTAGTTCATTATTGTTCAGTGATAGACATCTGACAATTGAACTCGTAGTTACATTATTTGCTATATTTCATTTGGTCTTTTGTATATAAAATATTCAAAAAACATAAGCAAGATATTTTCATTATTCTTAATTGGGTTTTTTAAAAAAGTTATAATTGATTTTTAATAAAACATTTAGTAAATATATATATGCGAATTTAAAATTGTTTTAAAATTAAAAACCCAGCCTGACAATTAATTGGCTATTGTCCAGGTGGAGAGATATTGTCTGTCGTAGCTCGAAGTGGGCAGAGGGAGCCTACCCGGCACTTGGTAAAAACAAGGGTTTGTTTCGAAAGGAAAGGGGGATTATTGTTCCCCGCTGCGCTGGAGCAGTTCAAGACCACGTCGAGAATAAAAAGGTAAATCAACTCACATTTGCGATTAGCAGACGATATCGCCATTATAAGCTGAACCTAAAGGATCTGCAGAAAATGGTATAGCTGGCAAAGCTTTGACCATCATATGGATGAACAGGATAAAACCAAGGTCTGTTCAAGGAAGTTTTTTTATTGCAACGCTGGCAGGCAGGCGGTCAGGCCATCCTGATGGGAAGGGTCGCCGACGCACATGGAATCGGCAATACTAGTGGTATCACCACGCGCGGTTCCAGTGCTCTTCAAACCAGGACACAGTAGTGATTACAATTACTGCTTTGTGGCAGAAAAGGCAAAGTGGTTAAACCTCAAGGTCCTATAAAGAGGCCTACCAACAAAAAGGACCTCTCGAAGTGGTTTTGAAGTAAGTTTACCTAGAACAGTCGCATGAACAAGGTAACTTTGAGGAAGAAGCCAACGTAAGGATTTTGTTTAGCTGTGTAGCTTTTATATGCTTCGGCGAGTTTCTCGTCACACATCCCACAGTGCCTCAAATCGAAAGTCTTGGATCAGTTGGTTCTACCCATTACAACATACGGATTTGAGCATTCATCGACTATTGAATATTCCAAAGTGGGGGTGGGCTGATAAAATAGGAAGATATAAAAGCGTGGTATGCATTAAGGGATGCCAATGTCCTGCAGAGGACTATTACAGGCTAATAATGATGATGATGATGCAAGCAATTTCATATTTTGAGGTTTCCTAATTCATCATATTTACAATGTCGTTGTCATGGCATTTAGGGTAAATTACTGGTTATTGTAAGTTGTTATAAAACAACAATATTTTTATTCTTCATTATGTATATATAAATAATAAAATCCATTTCAAACCTGTAAGATACAAAATGAGGTACAGAAAACGAATTCTGATTTAGAGTAAAAGGAATAATTTAATAAATAAAACAATAATTTTATTTTCATATTGACTTTAATTAAAAAAAATGTAATTATATCATTAATTGAAGCTATCTTTAAGATTTTAATTATCTTTATTGGCTTTTCTTGACATTTTTCAAACTGTTTATAAACTGTTAGCAAATTCATTATCATCATTAGCCTGTGTTACTGCTTGCCTGATTTTGGACCGTATCCCAACATGCTGGTCTAATGAAGGCCGATTGGTGGAGTGACTTTTTACATGCCCATCCGACCCAAGGAATATTTTACTTGGTAATTGGGTGATCGGCCCAAATTGTCGAAACAATAAACAAGATTTCTCCGGGTTATTCACCACAACTCGGTTTTAGACCAAGAATACCGCTAGAACACGGAGGCGGTTGTCAACAATACTTATTTAAGAATAGCCCGACAATGAATATGGTGCATAGCCAGCTAACATTGGAAATAATGCGAAAAACATTTAATTTGGCCCATTTTATAAACTTACTGAGGAACAAATAATATTTATTAAAAACTGTTTATCGATTTTATCTGAGTCTGTAAATACTTACATTATGACCTTGAATGAGATTTAAGAATGCATCGTCGAAAAATAGAATTCAGGCAAATTTTATTCTCAGACATAGATATATGCTCCCGTATTTTTTTTGTATTACAATTATGTACATAGTTTAGTGCAGTGTTTCAATTTTAATCCAGCTGTTATATTCTTTTGTCGCCGTTGTTTTTATTTTGAATATCATTAACGTTATCATAATCTATTAATGAAACGGGACAAATCGACAACTATTACGTATTGTTCAAAAAAAGAATGAACGAAATCGGGGCAACAAGGTAACATAAATAATAAAAAAACATACACTTAGATTTAAGTGCTTCCTTCTTTTGGAAAGTCGTTTAAAAACAATATATATTTTCCATTTATGTCTAAATTAAAAGAATTGAATTTTTCAGGTCATAGAATAGTGTAAATTAAGAATACATATTATAAATAAAAAAAACTTTTTATTGCATTTAAATACATATGTAAAGCTTATATAATATTTTAGAAATTATTTTTATTATGTAGTGTTTTTTACTATGCGGCAAGCATCTTTTAAAAAAAATACTTGAGCACGTTCGTTTTTAATGCATTTGAAAAAAGACCTTGTTAATAAAACTGAATTAATGAAACAATAACTTTTAACTGTTTTAATAGCCGTTTATTGAACTTCATTTTTAGATTTATAGTTAAAGCTTCCCAAAAGATTTTTATCGATTCAGGTCGAGGAAGTGTTACACTCATCAATGTTCGTCGATGGCCAGTGGAGGAAATACTTCAATAAATATCGATAGAACTTTTGAATAACACATGTCTGGTTTATTATAATAAACATTTTTTTTCGGTTATTTTTGTATCTATATCCTTTTACTGCAATCTTAAATGGCACGCTTTTGCTTTAAACTAAGTCGTGATCTGAATTAGCGAAACATTTTGTGTTGTCGTTGTTGTTCTGATTGTTTAATTACTTTATAGCTGTAAATACACTCAGATATAGGTCAAGATTTTAGAAAATAATTTGGTACTCGTTTTTGCATGCTTCAAGAGGATAGAAAAATAAATAGAAAAATAACACCAAATTCGTTCCTAAATTAAAAAAAAAAATATCACATTTATTTTAAATAATTTATTATATGTATTTTTTAATCTAGTAAAAGAATTCAAAATGTAGTACAAAGAATATGTTATTACCTGTCCTTGTTTTTAAAATCTGTTGTAAGACAGACTTTTTCATTTTTTTTACGACGTGGATGGTTTACTTGACAAAAAGTTAACGTGCGCTTTTTTCCACTTGGTGTGTTTACTCTTTGTAAACATGCACAATGGGGACGACTTGTTTATTTTATGACTATTTATATTCCAGACAATAATATAGCTTTATAACAAAATGCAAACATATACTACACTATAGCCATGTCAAAACTTTACTGTCATAAAAAAATAGTATTTAGTTTTAATCCCTGTATATTTGATTTACCTCATGGTTTTAGCAAGCCAATATTTAGTAATATGAAGCCTAATTCGTCGTTAAAATCCTATGTTTCCCAATAACATTTACAATAACCACACCAAATAACAGATTCCCATTTAACTCATTCATTTAAAACACTGAACATTGGAAATTTATATTACAGGTTTTAGCTAGCAATATCCATTTATTATTTACTAAAATACAAGTATATTTACAATGTAAAATTAAACATAATACACAAAGCATAATTCACATTTTATTTTATTTCAATAGATATATTTCTTTAAAGACATAGTAGCATTATTGAGAGATCCTTGTTAAATATATCCTCTTCTTTATTAGTAAAACATTTAAACTAACAAATTCCACTTAAAATTAATGAGAAATAAAAGCCAAAATTTGCCTTTAATTATATCTTACTTTAGTATTAAGTAAAAGTCGCAAAGTTATAAAATAGTTTGAAGAGAAACTTAAGTATGACACTAGATTTTATGGCAATTACCATGTTACTAAATGTAACTCTATTGAAAACAAGCATTATTTTTTTAGTCATGTCAAAGTTTTCCATATGAGTAATAATAGACATAAGTAGTAGCATTTTTTTCGTGTCCAGATATCAGCGACTTTCCTTAAAATGTTCCTTCTTATCTTAAAGATATATTATAACCTTTATCGTCTAAATTATCTCCTATGACATCATCATCATCATCACATTTGATAGTCCAATATGACATAGGCCTCCCTAATACACCCCTTCATTTTGAAGTTTTGAACCATATAACATATATATATTATAATTACATTTGTTGTTTTTACCATCATTGCACCTCTTCTTTTTCTTTACTATCCAAGGTTGATTGGTGAAAATGCCTTTGGCATAAGTCCATTGTATGTTTTGTACAAAAGTGTAAAAACAAATAAATTTAATTGCTAACCTAAAATAATATTGTAAATTTGTCAAATTGTTATCCTGAGGATCGAACCCACGACCTCCGCTGGCAAACGCCTATCCATAGGCCTTCTCAGTATATTAATCTTCAGTATAATAGATTTATTTTCAAATAATGTCTCCCGATATGAGTCGTTGCTCTTTTATTGAAACTGTTTCAAGATATATATTTAATTAAAACTTTTTTTCCAGTACACTTTAAATCTACTTAAAATTATTTTGAATAACTGGATCCAAGTAACATCTTTTTTATTATGTAGAATTTCTTTGATACTGTTGTATAATACAAACCAAACAAATATATTCATTTAAATAACCCCGTAAGAGAAATGCATACGCATATTACATACACATATAATTCACTATCGAAAACAATAAGTGAAAGCAATTCTGGTGATCAATAGAATACAGACGGTTTAGCATATTAAGAACATCCACTCGACATCCAATCAAAGTACTAAACTTAACCAATACCAGCTAGTGCTGCATATTTATAGCTATGAAGCTCTAGATTTGTAGTCTAGAGCTTTTCATGTACTGTATATGTCGGGTTTCATACAAAATATATGTGTTTCTAAACCAAGATACCAGTAAGACATAAAATGTATATCAGAGTACAGTATAGCACACGTTGTTATTGGAATTGAAAATACCAAGAGAAAATCATAAAATACATCTTATTCATTCAATATATTATTTTAAAGTTTGATGGGCGGCAGAAGTGACGTGTAAATTGGTTGACAAATTTGGAATCATGTTCTTGACGGCCGTACATCGCTAGGCTTAACATTACTAATTACAATCTGACAAGGTATTGTAGGACGTGACGAATGGACCGTTGATATTAAATTTAATCATATCAAATTAAAACAATCGCTTCACCTGTAGTAAAGCAAGAAATTTTGTTGATAAGAAAAATATTAAATGTGCAAAGAATAAAATTCAGATAACGGGTTTTTGCGTGCTTGTTAAACCAAATCGTATGTGCAACTTTAAATAAGTTATTTTATTAACCCTTAACACACTTCTGAATTAACAATAACTATGAATAGCATGATAAAAAGTAACTTAATAATGCAAAGAAAGGAAAACCATGACAAGCATAAAAGGAAAATTTACCCAAATTCTTCTATTAAACCTAGGTTATAGCTTAACCTTAAAATTTACAACAAGAAATGTTGCATATATATTTTCATTACTATTCTTTAAAAAAGAATAAAAATATAACTAGTTATAATACCAATACCTAAAAAGGTTTACATCATTTGTTATATCCCAGCTCGTACCTCTTAAGTCTACTGAATTACCTTCCTCTTGCATAATACTTAGAAGTTGGAGCTTAAGGCGTTAAGTTAATCAACCTGGAGATTTTTCTTTTAAGGGCAGACAGAATAATTAAACATGAAGAGATTAGATAATAATTAATTCCTAATTCTCCTTCAAGAGTGTTTTTGTAAAGATCACAACATATATAAAGTTGTATAAGGTTCATGTTTTCATTTATTATTCAAAATTGTTTTTATTTGATATTATTCATTTTTATATTGCGTTGTATTAAAATATATGTTTAAATCAAAATATTTTTCTGCTTTCGGAAAAAGGATAAAAGTAACCCAATTATTGCGGTGCCTACAAGAAATAACATAAACGTACTACAGACAACGTGTTTATAGCTATAGTCAACTAACATATGCATTCAAGATTTTTATAGAATACGGCACAAACAAAGTAGTTAGTTCTGTCTATTAATATGTCTTTGACAGTAACGACATATTATTTCAAAGGCAATTTCTTGACATGAACTATATAGAATTTAGAATATTTTTTTATGTTATTCATGGTTTGATAAAAGCTGATAGTTAGTTTCAAAATTGGTCCAAATTTTTTGGTTAATTGTTAATTTGTCAATTCCATGAAGCTGTACTTCTGGTAAGTTAGTATGGGGTACCAGGTGACAGAACATGTCAATCGTAAGGTTCTAAATATTTTTGATACATTTTATCAGCAGCTCTAAATGAGGTTATGCTCGTTATTCATTTCGAACTTAATTTTTTCTGTGAATACAGTGGTGGCAACATATTGATTTCAAAATGACCTGTATAGAAATAAACTTTAAGTTTAATTAAGACATGAGACATAAGCTAATATTACAGTTGAAGAACACCTAAAAATAAATTTTGATTTCCCTTTAATTTCAGTAGTGCACACTTTGTTTTTGCGGTTTTTAGAGCACAGTAGCAGCGTAATTAGTGGGTAAATGAGCTGGAAAATCACATGTCTCAGTGTAGTAAGCAGATTTGTGGCGTCAATGACTAATATTTTAATTTTCTTGCACTGATTTATGCGAGTATTTGGCTAAGTTTTCAATACTTATTTTTATTAGAAACTAGAGGTTAGAATACCTTTCTCAGGATTAAACATAACGTTCTAGGGCCAAGATTAGCAAATCAAATTAAGCCCCAGTAAGAAAAAGCCTTATTAAAAATGCCGTTTACGTTTATTCTTCTATATTTTACAACAGTTTAGAAATTAGCACTTCTTTTTTATCTTTTAGAACATGCTACTAATTATTTGTTGTATAATTTTTTGATCATCTCATTACGAGCAGATTGCTTATCTTGATTGATTTCAGGGTATTAATGTGTCTAATAGGTTGTTATATATAAAGATAGTAGTATTCTGCAGAACTAACAGATCGCTAAAATCACTTAAAAATATTGGTAAAAAAAAAGGTACAAGATGCTTCATGAATAATTAGTAGTGTGCTATCGCATTGAACTACATAGCTATAAATCGCAGATATTACCTTTGTTGTACAAAGGCGTTGATGGAACGGTGTTTCAGTGATAGTAATAAAAAAACCTATATTATGTATTACAATACGCATAACATTAATTCTAGAAATAAGCATAAACTTGTTCTTTCAACTGCAAGACTTGAAAGAACAATGACATCTTTTAAGAGACAATTAATACGCTGTCAAGACTTCAAAACTTTAGGATTTTCAAGATTATGTTATAATGAAATCACAAAAATTGAAAACACAATGTACATTTAGTAAAGTTTCATTACTAATATTGCCTGATTCCGTCTGGCGTATGCGTAAAAAACGTGGAGAATCAAATACTTCAGTATGCACGACTTACCCTAATGAGAAGGCATTGAAGGCCTGTCAGGACAAAACAGGTTGATGATGATGCTTTAATACAGAGGTTAATCAAATAAAGTTCTCTAGTTAGGGTTCCAGTTTATTATTAATCTAGTTAAAAATAATGCCATAAACTGCATAAAGCAGAAAAACACAATTTCATCACTCTTGATGGAAAACAAATAGCATTTTTCAACTCCAGTATTCGAGTTAGATATAATAACTATATATTTGTGTAGATGAAAATATTCAACTCGGACTGAGGTATTGGCGCTGAATTCAAAAGCGGTTAGGGCTGAATTATGTAAACGAGATGTTTCCTCCGTGCGTGACCAAAAGGAAGATGAATAATTAACGTAAACTCGAAAAATTACAAATCTTTCAAGAACCTGTACAGTTGATAATATAAAGGGTTGGTAATGTAAGAGAATCATCTTTAATTAATAGCTGATGAATGCCGCAAAATAAGAGTTTGACATTTCTTATAAGTATACAAGACTTAGAAACGGTGACACTATGGAAAAGGATTATGTCATAGTTGGATTACTTTTTATTAAGTAACCGTTAGAAACGAATTTTTTACCTACATTTTCTTAATTATTGGAGTTGGCCCATTTTACCTTGAATAGATAGAATAGAATAGCTTTAGTTTATATAAACTTATTTATTTTTTTGGTAAATCGATCCAAGTCGATTTCAAAATTCCTTTTCTCCATCTTTAATTTGAACTAAATTAAAGTTTAAGCTTCCATATTTTTAAAATATCTATATTTTTCAATATGTACGGTCAATCAGTTTTATCAATTTTAAATGTCATTTTGTTTTAATTATCAAAATCAATAATTTTTGTGTAGACGTCGTCAACTTAGGTAGGTCGTTCTGACATTTGAGCGTTCTATTGCAAAACTCGTCCGCTTATCGTATTTTTTTTGCAAAACATATTTTTCATGCAAAAATTATATATTGATGCATAACAGTTGTATTTTTTTTTCTAAATTTTTATAGGCATTTGCATTCAATAAAACTATAATTAATAGACCACAAATACTGTTTGGCGCCATTAGTTGTCGATTCAATATGATTCCTGATATTTGCATAGCCAAATAACTTTTCGGATTGTTATTGTTTTAAATAAAATCAACAGGCTGATAATGAAGATAAAAAACGGTTTTTAATACATCTTCAGTCTCCAAAAGAAAATATTCATAAGATCAAGAAGATTTTAGAAATAAACTGACTAACAGCATAGCAAGGTTTTTATTAAAATAAATATCTGTTATTTAGTGATTATAATACATATCAATAAATTATTTTGATTTACATTATATATATATATATATATATATATATATATATATATATATATATATTTATATATATATTTATATATATATATATATAATAAACTGATCACAGCATAGAAATTTTTATTAAAAAATAAATCCTTATTTACGTGATTATAATACATATCAATAAATTATTTTATGCTTTTATATATATTATATATATATATATTATATATTTAAATATTAAAAAAACAACTTTAAAATGTTTATCCTTACAAAACAATAGAAGAAACCATAGGTAATTTCTATTATTTTATTTTTCTGATTCCAGTCCTTCATAAAAAGTAACTACTTTAAACATAAATCCAGAATCTGATGAGAGGAGATCACTTTCAAGTCAGGTTAAAAAATAATTCAAACCTGTTCTAGATAAAAATATTTTTATGAGCTGTATTCCATATTAATATATTAAATAAACCGCAGTTAACAAGTGGATTATTTTAAAATGTTACCATTTTGATTTAGACAAAGGGAATTTAGGTGCTGAAAATTCCTCTGAACTATAATCGTTACATAATAAAATATGAAGAATGTTATGAATAAACTTTATGTCTCATTATATTTCATTTATTTTCATCCTTATAGACTACTAATAATATTTTTAATAACGATTTATGTGGTCCTTTAAACAAGTGTTAACGCAATTTTTAAGTTTGCATTACGTGAGCCTTTTTCTAACCGTCAGCTTTAAATTTTACACGTTTGTATATTTGACGTGGGCGTTAGTTAAACCAAATCTTTATCGCAAGGATGATGCAAATTTATTATAATTATTGCTATAGACAACAGAACTTTTTTTTAAATTATCACGAGGATAGTCACTATGTAGAAACTGCAATGAAGTGTTAAACTAAACCCTTACTAGCTAGAGCAATGGATATACATAAAACAGAATTTATGACCGTATCGCATAGTGTCCAATCTAGTCAATATAATACAAGATTTTACAAAGCTTCATTTGAAACTAAATTCTAGTTAACCATTTTTATTTGAGAGTGGAGCATGGTAACAAACTGGATCGATTCACTTCTTATTTTCCTTATGTACAAATAGTCCGGTTAAACAGATTATAATTATTGAAAGGGTTAAGTAAAGATTTAATTTAGTCAAACGCTTATGAAAAAGTATTAAGGATTCTATTTGTAATTGATTTTATTAGTGCAAATAGCGCAAAAAATCAAACCAAGAATATATTAAGTAATTTGGAACTCATTAGTAAGTTGTTTGAGAAAATAAAGATTTTGAATTGATTTTACCTGAAAAATTTAATTGTTACGTTGATTCATAACTTAAATAAGATCATAGGCTATAAGGGAAATATTTTCAAGAAAAGGTAAAAATCTTCCTTCAAAATTTATTTCTTATGTTCACTTTCAAAGTCGATAACGAAGTGTGCAAGAAAAGAACAGAATATTCATTTAAAATTTAAACACTCGATTTTTTTCATATTTGCAATTTTAAACCGTTTAAGTAAGATTCGGTTTGTGATGTATTATGCATACGATTTTTTAAGTTTCCAAAATGATAAAACCAATTGAACTGTTGGATAACTATCAAAGAGCAATCATGCTACCTAGGTTTGCAATGCTGGGAGACAAAATGCTGACTGGCCTTTTAAAATCATGTATCATGGGTATATAATGTCATTAAATCATTTAAATTAACAAGTTATAAGTTCTTGAAACATTTTCTTTGGAATTAAAAATGCAATTACTTTTCGTTTTATAACGAAGAAGGGAAATGCAATCACATTTTTGATACCAGGAGTTATTGCGTTTACTGACGGATAATAGGCTTTGGCTGTTCTTCTACCTTCTTAGTCAGTCCATGTTTGGTTATTCAAGAATACTATCACATGATGAATGATAGATTTTAATAATTAAATTAAAACTTTACTAAGTTCCTATTAAAATAAGAATATAGTTGTATACAATGTATTGATATATTGAAAATTTTAAATCCGATATATAAATCGATCCATAACCTGACTTAAGCATTACATATTGAAATAAAAAAAACGGAAAACTTTAAAACCTTATCAACATTTGTCGTTTCAACATTTCCAGCGCGTGGTCAGGGTAAAACGTCGGGAATTTAAAATGTAAAATAAACGGATTAAATCCGTAAAGTAATTTTATTTTATTTTTGTATAATATATCGCGTAACCAATAGAAATATTACGGGGTCTTTGTTTGAATCTGCGGGACTCAAAATTTTCATTGTTGTTTCCTAGTTGGTTAGTTTGGCGATCACCATTTCAAAAAAGATGATCCATGCGTCGGAAAGGGAAAAGTCGGTCCACCCACTAACCGCATTGACCATAGTGGATACGATCCAAAAATCCCCTAATGGATAGGGGTGTATTAGGGAAGGCCTATGTCTAGCAGTAGAACACCATAGGTTGATGATGTATGTTTTACTCTGTTAAATAACTTGATAATGTGTATAATGAACCAGTAATCCAATTATCTGAAATAATAATAACTTGCGTCCGATAGGCATATAGAAAAGTGGTCCACGTGGTCACGACTGTCTTTTGCAGTTGTTATACGTTGTTAGAGCCTAAAAATTTACTGACAACTCACTCGACTCACTCTGTGTAAAAACTATTATTCAGGCAATATGGATGGGTTAGATGCCGACCTATAACAACTTTAATTTTATGCATATCATCATCAGCTTGTGATAGTCCACTGCTAGACATAGGCCTCTCTTATTACACCCCTTTCCATTAGGGGGTTCTGGACCGTATCCCACCACGCTGGTCCAATGCGGGTTGGTGGGTGGACCGACTTTTACATATATGAATAGCCGATGTCTTTTCTTGTAATCATCCGAATATCCAATTTATTAAAATCGATTCAATGGCTTAGACGGAAGATATGTGTTTTACATTTGGCATTATAACATAAGCTCTGCGTGATGATAATGAATCCGCCGCCTGGTCGGTCCTACTAGGCGGACGTTATTATTATTATGGATTATAAATGAAAAGAAATAATGTAAAAATATATGTCAGATATATTTCTATCATAACATTGAAAAATTTCATCCATTTACGATAATCGCAAGGCTTCTTATAATAAAAGGTTGTTTTCGATACATTTCTAATGTTGGTTAAGACCTGTACGCGACGCAAACAAATTTGACTTATTAAACGAAATTTTTTATATTGGAGTGAATGCGGTATACAAAGTAATATAATAACAATGTCTGAGTTATAAACCATTGACCGGTAGTTGACCTATCGTATGTTTTTGTCAAATCTTTAGAAGTCGGTCGATTTTGTTTATTGAGCAGTCCAACCAGCATTCAGGTCAAAGTAACACATAATTCTTGCACACATATTTGTTCCTAAATTTTTAGTATACATTAATAAGCAACTACAATTAGTTGGAAACGACTTGACTGTATCAATAAAAATTAAAGTTGCAGCAAAAACCAATTCAATAAAAATAAGAAGTGTATCACAGGGAAACTGTTTTCACTTACTTAGTTTCGACTCATCTGTATAATTATTTCTACACTATACTTTAGTTAGAATAACCTTGAGCTAATAGTTTATAGTATTAGCTTTTTTATGAACCTATACACTTACGTTACAATATTTCATATGGCAACTATAAATGTCTCATGGTATTAGATAGTCATTTATATTTACACAATTTTATAGTTCTACTTTAAATGCATTATTTAATGAACCGTTATTTTGGTATATCCTATAAAGTTAAGCCGCCATACATGGATAACGATATAAATTGTAATATCGACCGCAATCAGCCACAGCCAATGTTCTCTTTTTACAAACTTTTTTCATTACCAAGCTAGCCGAACAAATTGTATAGGGCGAAATAAGTTTTCCTTCACATTCTATAAGGGTGACAATCATTACCAAGCAGAGGTCACGCTTAAACTTTTTCAATAAGTGGTTATATTTTTTCCATGTGCTATTCAAAAACATATCATACGTTTGATTTTTTAGAATCAAAGCGTTTAAGTTTAAATTGAATGATAAACTCTTTTATCTTTTTGGTATTACCAACTTTACTACTTTTAAGAGCCCTTAACTTTCAGCTTTAAGTAATATTATTCAATTACCTGCATACATTTTATGTTTCAGAAATGTGAGATTTTTTACTCTTTAGTTAGATTATCATCTCTTTGGTAAATTTTGACCCTATGAGCTATGAAAGCAACTATTTTCACCGCGTAAAAGAAACAATCACCATAATATTAACAACGATTTTATATGAAAACAAAAAATATGCCATTTTTACGCATTTTTTTTTATTTTGCTAAACAAGCAATTATAGCACACATACTTTAATTTTACCCATTTAAAAATAAGTGTCGTATTCAACCTCAAAACTTGAATAATTCATTAATCTTTGCTAGTTTTAAGGACACTGAAGCAAGTGTAGGTACCGAATACGTGATGTATTAAATATACCATTCCAGGAATGAAAACTGTGAACATGTGTGATATGCAGCAAATCTTTTGCTGCATTTTTTATGAGGATATCAGAATTTTAACTCTTTCCGAGGCCCGAAAATACTAAAAAGAGAATAAAACCTTTAAAAAGTAGTGTTCTTTATGATGGAAACCGTTTGGTTTTTTTCTTATAACTTACTACTTACTTTGAAACTTTTAATTTATTATTTAATATATCTTTTATTTTGGTCCAATGCTCATATTTATTATCATTATTTGCAGATAAGTAACTACTTATTATGATATGAAAATCAAATGTTATAATGATAATTTTTCTCCACTGATTCCGACACGGTGCAACATATTAGAGTCAGCCAACTGAGGAGAATATAGGGCACAAGGACGCCAAACACAGGCACTTCACGTTCCTTTATACTCAAAGCCCGATGGGACGGATAACCGACACGACCGGGAGAGATAAGGCATGCACCGATTTTAATGGTCCGACGGTGGATTATCTTCTTTCAGAAGTTGGTTGATCGGCCAAATTTCCAAAACCAACTAGAAACAAATTTAAATTTGAAGAGTCCCGCAAGATTCGACCCAGACCTGGTTCTTAGCACCGCTTTTACCATGTCTACGGTGCAGAGTTAATGTTATTATTAACTGTTTAGGACCGCTTTACGACCTTGAAATTTTTGTAATAGAGTAATTATTTTGACAAGAAAATTCTATATTTATTTATTCTTACCAACCCTTGTTAAAAACTCTGTTGTTATCTGATGATGAAGAGCGTATTTGTAATATATTGGCAAAAAGGTATTCAGATATTATTACATTATTCTTTAGCCTTTAGCCAGGTGGGTATGGCTTAAAACCGAAGGTCGTAGGGGTTCCGAATTTGGGACTCAAAAATTTTTCATTGTTGTTTCCTAGTTGTTAGGACAATTTGATCCCAATTGTCCGAAAAGAATGATCCACGTCGGATGGGCATGAAACAGTTCCACCCACCAACCCGCATTGGACCAGCGTTGGGTTATGATCCAACTCTCTAATGGATGGGTGTATTAGTGAGGCTATGAGCAGTGGACTATCAAAGCCGATGATAATGAATTTTTCTAAACAATTTTTACCTTAATGTTATTGTCAATGCAAAAAAAATTAAACAAGCTATTTCCGTAGTTTAAAAATAAAAACTTATTGTAAGCGATTTTAATGCAAGAACTATGGTATACCCAAATATTAAGAAATATTTTTTTATTTATATTCAAGTGACTAGTCCAGTAGTAAGTACCTTCCGTGTAAGTGACGTCTATTACTCAAATGTATTGAATAGTGTCTTAAACCGAAAAAACAGTTATTATAACAACTATTTTGAGACCAATAGTACCTGGAGTGCCAGGGCTGTAAGCAGGATGGGCTACTTCGTTAATAGTCGTTAATATAATTAGTTATTAGAACCTGATTTTTTACGATGAATATGTCCTTGCTATTATTAAATTTTAAAATTAAAATTACCGTTATTTGTCTGTTAATATATTGACTAACGTTCATGTGAATGTTGTTACCCGCATAAGAGAAAAGCTTATTAATTTCCATGATAATGTTTTTTTAAAAATATCAGTGTGTTATAGTATTGTATTGTGTAGTAGAAACAAAACCATAAATCAAATATATTGGCTTAAATGTCTATGTCTTATGACTTTAAACAATTGCTAGGACATTTTTTTGATAAACATAATTTAACGCTAATAGGCTTTTATTGTTGAATAAAACTATTCTCAAGCTGAACGTATATTTGTTATGTGCATAAAATTATTGACTTTAATTGTGTAATGTCTTAATTTCTGATATCACGTACGGATTTTTCACTGTAAAGTAAACTTATAGGAAAGAATACCTTTCATTACAGATTTTTTTGCATAATAACACATTCACCTAAAAGTTTATTAAATTAACGAAAACGATGCTCATAAATAAATAAAACAAATTACTGAATTCACGGTGTTAATTCCTTTGTTTACGCGAATACTATACATTATAAAATAACATGACGTTTACGAATTTTATCTCATGTTTTCTTTCTTTTCTGTATTTACAATTGGGTGCGTCTACTATTATTGCTGACTTATATAAAAAGACTGATACTTATGAAGACCCTACTTTCTGCTCTTATTAATCTAAGATTTTACAAGCACTATGTAGATGAAATATTGTCATAAATAAAATACATGTATTTTTACACCACCTTCACACAATAATTCTTTAGTTTTTCTTCATATATTAATTATTCTCAATTTTAATAAAATTTTAAGCCATACTGTCTACTAGACACTAACCCGTACAGAGAAATACATATTTATATACAAATGAATAAATAAATGGTAATTTACATAATTATCATAGCAGCTTGCTGCCGTGGGGAAATATTTGTTTTAGAGAGAACGAGGTATCTGTGACGTCACACATTTGTCGGCTGAGCTAAAGCATGTTAAGCAAGTACTGCAAGACAACAAGCTTGCTGCACCGCGGCGGCGTCATAGTAATCCAGTGATAGCTATCACAGTGGAGCGAGTACCTGCTTTTCTTCCCTTTGTAAGAGGTTTAACTGATAACTGAAATTGGTAACATTTTTGGGC
The DNA here is from genome assembly GCA_029286875.1 of Lamproptera curius. Taxonomy (NCBI): domain Eukaryota; kingdom Metazoa; phylum Arthropoda; class Insecta; order Lepidoptera; family Papilionidae; genus Lamproptera; species Lamproptera curius. The sequence continues at coordinate 29,631 of JAGSMT010001053.1, read as the reverse complement.
AGGCTTAAATCAAAACCTATTTTACTGAATAAGATTGGTCCATTCCCTCCACCTAGATCCAGGAGTGTAAAAGCTAGATTATGACTCTCTTATATTGAAGAAACACAGCGAGAAATTAGAACCTGTGTAAAGAAACATAAAGCTGACATTAAACATAAAAGACCCAGTATGTTGGCAATGTGTGACCACATTTTAAATCACCTAAACCATCACAGCATATTAAATCAATCACAAATCCTCGCTAAAGAATACCGATTCCTACCAAGGATAGGAAGGCTGTTGAGATTATAAAACATTGAAATTTTAATGGAGAAAATGGTTAGGAGTTACCACCTGTTTGGGATCCCATAATTAATAAAATTAAAATTAAAATTAAAATCTAAGCATAATACAACTGCCGGCAGTAATTATAAAATAAATTCATTTTGCATAGGTCGGAGTTCAGTCTTAAACATCTGGCAATTCTGTTTCAGCACTGGCAACAAGAAGCATGACATCTCTATCTGCTCCGTGAGCATGGCCACCGGTTCTAAACGGCGAGTATGAATGTAAAATAAACTTGATGAATCCGTAAAAAGTCGTATTATTCACTGGGTTGCTAAAATTCAATAAAAAAAAACTGTTAAAAAATTAAATAGCACACAGGACATCCAACTATCTTTCTTATTAAGTATGGATTCTTTATTACTATAACCTCGCGTATCACAGGCAGAAATTTTAAATCTTGAAAATTTTTAGCTAAAGTATAACGCAATACAATTTATAAAGTCCTACATATAAATTTAGTTGTATTAATATTTGAAAACAATAAATGCTGTTATTATATTTACACGTAACATTAACAAAGAGTGCTATCGACATAAAGTAGCACCGATTCTGAATATCGCTGCTATTTGTATGACAAGTTATGTAGTTGGAGCGCTAACTATTACTAGCAAATAAATTTGTTGTACTGCGTACGTTTGTAACGTATCCATCATTTACCAACCTAAAATCCTAAATAAAATATTTTTTTTTATCATAGAGCGGACAGCAGTCGGGCCACCTGATGGGAAGTGATCAGAACCCATAGACATTAGCTACAGTGATCCAACGCGCCCTACCGTGAGACAAGGATGTTAGCTCGTTTACCCAGTAAATAGCTGGCAGTCCCTTCAAATCGAACACAGTAGTGATTTCACACCCGCTTCTGCGCGAAGGCACCGCCGGTGGTTCCCAGGGTCTCCTGTAAACAGGGACCTACCACCGGTGAAATACAATAAACCCGCAAAAATGTTTTGGCCCAGTTGCTAATATTTGCATGTCTATAAGGTATGTTACTGTTCCTACGACCACGGCTTTGAATGGATTTAGGTTAGTAGTTTAGGAGCCAATTCATAAGAAAGAAACATACAATCTCTATTTTTTAATAATATATGCACAAATATAATATATACTTTAGTAAGTTTATTATTAAAATATCAAATAAAAATAATGCTGTTTTACTAACAGTGAAGAGTTACATTATTTTATTTATCATCCTCATCTCATCATCAGCCTGTGATAGTCCACTACTAAACATAGGCGTCCCCTAATACACCCCTATCCATTAGGGGGGCTTTGACCGTATCCCACCACGCCGGTTTGTTGTTGTGGGTTGGTGGGTGGACCGATTTTTTACATGCCCATCCGACGCATGGATCATCTCACTTTTCAGACAATTGGGATCGGTGCAGGTTCAAATCCACGACCTCCGGTTTCTAAAGCATACGCCCTTACCACTAGGCTACGGAGGCAGTATTTTATTTACGTCTATCTTTAACTCTTACTCTTTATGTACATTGATAATATTACAATTTAATGGATTTTATTACAATTCAAACTCTTCCTAGTGATTTTTTATATTACTGAGAAACGTACTTTATGTCAAAATACAAAAAAAAACATCAGGACTCCAAAGCGTTAAGGCAAAATGTTATCCTTACATATTTTTCCTCTAACAAAATATTTTTCTCTCGAAGAATTTTCTTTAGATAAGTAGGCAACGTCTACAGATAAGATTAACCGAAGTATCTGCTATATTAAGATCTTTACTTCTTAAGATCACTTGCGTGACCTTCAGATGTTTAGAATTATGTATACACTTAGAAGCGATCAAAATATTACAGACGAAAATACTTTACATTCAATGGAATTATTTAACTTAATATCGTATTGTGCTAATAGAATGAAGAATTTTTAAAAGTATTAGCTTTAAAGAGCGTTTAAAACGCCTAATTGCAATTTTTTTATAAAATTTAATTAAAACAGTTTAAACTATTTTTAAATTAAATTAAAAAAAAACATGCCTTTATTCATATTTCTCTTTATTTCAATAATATTTATATATTATACTGCTGTATACAGAATATACTATTTTCGATAATTCATATTTCGCATTGTATTCCTGTCGTAGTCTGTAAAAAGTAACCAGTTTGTGGTAGAACTTTTTCAAATTAATAATGTTAATAGGTTAAAAACTTAGGATCGAGAAAAACATATTGATTAGAAAAAAAAATGGCTGAAGTAATTTCGTGAGTATTGAATGGACTGATTTTAACAGTTAGGTATTCAACACTACGTCCATTTAATTCGAACATACCTCATGACTCTATTTTGTCTTTACCACTTTTTCTGCTATTTTCTTTATTTAATTTACTAAATATATTAAAATTGTGGCATAATCAAGTATCAGACTTGTTGATAATAAAGAAATTGGCTTGGTAATAACTGAGAGGTTGAAAAATTATAATTTGCATTTTTTGAAACTGTTAATTATGTTTTCAGTCTCCAATTCCGTTGTGAGAATATTTGGGCCGTTACCTTTATGACAGTAATTTCTTTAGTAAGGTTATTCATAATTTACCCGATAAAACTGTTATGATGAAACATTCTTTGAACCAGTAACTAGTATTCACCTTCATATTTTTACACTTATCAATCTTTTAGTATTATAATACTAAAGTAAACATATCAAAATTTTGATTATCATTTTATTGTCATTATCAAGTAGTACGATGGTATCCGAGTTGTTCTTTGTATATTTGGTTTAATACAATCGACATATGTTAATATTTTGTAGCTCTTTAAAGAACGTCAGCTTTGGAACGTCACAAGGATATGTTATCTCAGAGTACTGTATTATATATTGAAATAATTAAATATTCAGAACACAAACCCGCCCATTGGGTAACGTTTATGCCTTAAAGGCGGAAATTTCTGTTAACTGTTTTTATGTGATTAAATTTAAATAAATTATCTAAAATCATCAGATCCGAATTTGTTCGGGCATGAAAATTGTTCAGTAGTCAAACACTTTTGGCGGTCGCATAAACGTCAATGGTTAAATTTCTTACACTAACTCATCAATTATGAGTTGACTTTTGCCTGTGAGTTTAGATGCCAGTCTTTTCTAATAGAATCGAAAAGTGAACAAATATTCGATTTAAATTTACACACCGTAATAAATATTTAGGGCAATAAAGTTCAAAGCTTCACAATTAATTAAAGTCATATTTTGATCATAAGCCGGTGTATATATTCATTGTTATTAGAATTTGATTTTAATTCAATTAACAATTAGTATACATATTTATCCCACATTTTATGATTTTTTTACATGTTTTGTTTATATTTTATTTCCGACGTTTAGTACTCTTTGATGTTTATCAGCATCCAAGATCACGGGCAGACTGTGATAGGATATGTTTGTATTCTGAGATACAGAACTACATTACTATTTCTAAATGCAAGGGTAGTCGTTTCCTTTATGCTAGTAGCCATTTTGAAATGGTTTAGCAGTTTTTTAGTTCGGGCACCTAGGAAGATCGAATAATTGACATTCCGCCATTTAATAATAGTCAAGTTTCAACAGGCCTGGATGGAATTACACTTTCAATCACGTAAGATATAGCGTCGAAGTACAGACATGCTAGGAAACTTACAAACGTTTCATTTATTAAAATAAGAATGTTTCGGATGCTCATGAAACAGTCAGTTTCTATTATTACTCTTTATTATCATATCTTTACTCTTTGGCATTCGTTGAAAGATGTCAAAGATTGAATTATATAACATCAAATTCATTATCTGAACGCTACCTTTAGTCATGAAGAGTTGAGATTATAAGCGCTCTGCTCACTAATCCATATTATTTCTGACCGACTTACAATAAAGGACGTACCTAATTCGAGAAGTACGTTTTTTTTAATATGTTACCTTTGCTCTGCTACTAGTGCTCCGATGTTGTTAAATGTTTTATTAAATGATAGATTAGCTTCCCATTGATCCTATTTTTTAAAATAATTGTGTGATAAGTAGTTAAAAAGAAAAAAATACTTGAGAAATAAAAAAATACGGCACGCCAAACCACAACCTCGTGTGATTAAATAACAAACGCTGTCAAACCGTAAAAGGCAGACATTAAGTATAAATTCACGAGGCAAATTTACCCGCTTGTATTGTAAAATGTTTCTGTACTGTTTGAAGTCCATCATAATTTTCGTTATTAGTAAATATATTCCGAGTTTTACTGTTCACCTTGTTTAATCTATTATTAAAAGGTTACGGCAAGATCTTTTATAGTCTAGTCATATATATGTAATGACATTGAAGGTGAAAAACATTTTTGGAAGGAAAAACTTTTAGGAACAATGGGGATAGATTAAGTAATGCTTTTAAATATATGACAATTAAAGATAAACATAATGGCAATCACCTAATACAAAAAACTTTATGAAATGCTATCGCAAAAACCTTTCAACGTGATGTTATCCTTGAAAGAACTCACTATTCTTCTTCACAGTGTTAAATCCGAAGAGAATTATTAGAGTAATTTAGTCCCATATGAAAAATCGCTCACTTGCGATTGTTTCACTTATTAATGTCTTCTCATTTATTACGGGTGACTTAACTAATGTCTCCATAGCTCCGCTAAGAAGAGTAATGCGTAGACTTTTCAACAGTTTATTTGATAAATGTGGATTCAAATAGTAATAATACACGGAAAAGTGAATATCATAAAATTGTTGCTATTTTGCATATCTTTGCTATCCCACTGTCGGGTTATAAAAGTTTTTATGCTGTTCAAAAGTGTTGCTATGATTTTATTTAAAATAAGACAAAAAGTGAGCATAATATGATAATGATAAAATCGAAAAGTATATCTTCATAAGCATCCGCGTAAGATTAATTGTCCTCTATTCCCTTATAATATTAGAAGTAATACTATATTTTTAAGGCTATCTTACATAACTTAGTATATTAAGCGGAATTTAACAAACTATTTTCAAGAAGGTTTTAGTACCTGACAAAAAAGTTCTACACTGCCCGTATAAAACGCAGACTAATATGCTTAAAAATCTGCCGCCCTAACACATAATCTCAAGTCTCGTTTGTGGTCCTATCTATGTAAAGAGGAGACTAACCACTTCAATATAATAAAAAAAAATAAGATTTTTATGGGTATTTAAACTAATAACAATAATCATAAATTTTTGAACTGTATATTTGGGAGAGGTTATGATTTAACGAGAATCTGTAATACTTATTTAAACAAATAAACTTCTGTTTAAACTATTCAATTTCACTATCAAAATCAACTATTCATTTATTCGTTTACCAGTCGTTTAATAAAAACAAAACCTAGAGCAGCTTGACCCTTTGGGCTTTAGAATTTTTAAAATTATGTAACGCTGCCGTTTTTAATTTAATAAATTCACACGTTTTTATGTTCGTAATGTAAGTGGCAATTTTAGTAAAAAGTTAAAAAACCAATTACTGATTGCATTTGATAATGAATATTTTATTCTAGTAACATGAATTTCATACATTTTGAGGTAAACCTGAAAAATGCGTATAATTTGTTTCACAGAGTATAAAATAGTTTAAACTCAAAAACTTTTACTTTAAAAAAGACTTATAGAAACTATAGTATTTACAAAAAAAACTTTAACAATTATTTGTTTATAAACAATGAAATGAATAACTAATAAAATGATTGAACTATGTTATTTTCCAAAATATTAAAAATGAAATATACTATTACTATGTTTTAAAAGCTTCAATATTTTGTTGTTTAATCCATATACGTGTGTAGCCATGTCGTATAATTTGAGTTTAACATGCATTGTGCAATTTGTTTGCTGTTATAAATTAACATTCAAAGGTGAAATATGGTTCAAAGTGATCACGAGTTTTTTTAATAAGCTTACCACGATATATTAAATGACATACCATTAATGAGATTGGTAAGACTTGGGTACTGTGTTTAAAGTGACATATTTTTAAATTAACGACCCTTGATAAAAAAACTTTAAAGTAAAAAATGTTTATTCATTGTTGACTCATGATTTTTTGTTAAGAAATAATACATATAATTTTGAAGGTATAGGATTCCTATCGCACGGGTCACCGTTACAAAGAAGAACCATCCCGAAATAATTTTATATCATTTGTGAAAATAATGTTTAACTATTTATATACATATGTATGTCGCATTTTTCTCGATAAACCCGTCGCAATTTCATTTTTTTTTAAGGTTTTAAAAAAAACATGTATGAATTAAGCTTAATGTCAATTAACAAAGTTAGTATATATTATTTACACAGGTTATACACGTCGTGTTTAAAATTTATTATTGACTTGGAAAGGCCATCGGGTCCCTGTTTCCTGGATTGTCTTAGAAAAGTAGGATGTCCTTAAAAATTTATAAAAACTTAAAAAATTTAAAAACTTTCATGTCGACAACTAAAGCCCAAAGAAAAAGACTCTAAGTTTTCCTGCTAGTGTTAGAGGACTGTGTTTGCTCCCTTTTTTGCGATTTTTCGAAAGGAATGGCCCGGGCACCAATTACAAATATCGGTAAGATTCGACAAAAGCGTTTTTAACATATCACACTTTAAAGCTAAGTCGAAGGTATATAAGCAACCAGTGCTCGAAATTCTTTACGCCAATGATGTGTGTATAATGGCGGACTCTATGGAAACATTGCAAAAATGCCTTAACTCCTTAGCTATTGCTTGCACTAAATTTGGTCTTTGCATAAGTGTTTCCAAAAACAAAATCCTAAAGCAGCCTCCTAGAGGCCAGAACAATGACAACCAACCGCTATACTTATATAATAAACAACTCGAAGAAGTTTCCAGTTTTTGGTACCTTGGGAGCAATATTAAAAAATGATAATACACTTTCACTGGAAATTTCTTCACGCATAGCCAAGGCAGCAGCTGCTTTCGGTGGTTTAGGTCGTCGTGTCTGGAAGTGCCATGAACGAAGTCTCGAACGAAGTCATTGTTCTGCCAATTCTTCTATATGCTGCCGAATCCTGGTGTCTTTATAGAAGAGATATTTGAATGCTGGACTCCTTCCACCTAAAATGCTTGCGGTCTATTCTTCGGATCAAATGGCAGGACCATATATCCAACGCAGAGGTTCTGCGGCGCACTGGCATGCTTGGCATGGAAGCTACCCTAATGAAATGGCAACTTAGATGGACTGGGCACGTCCTGCGCATGGATGATCGCCGGTTACTAAAAAGCTGTGTTTTATTCTGAACTTAGTGTTGGAAAAAGGAAACCTGGAGGTCAATTCCTAAGTTATAAAGACGTTTTGAAACGCCACTTGAGTAAGATTGAAGAAAATTGCGAGATCGCACCAGAGAAATGGTAAGAGCTTGCCTATGCGAGGCCGAAATGGCGTGTTGCTACTCAGACTGGACTTAATAAGTTTGAAGTCTCGTCTTAAAGATCTGGAAACCAAGCGTGTGCTTCGGAAAACCCGCCCAAAGGTCTCCTATACATAAACTAATAACACTTCAGGAGTCCTTTATTGTACGCTTTATGACCGGATTTTTACGACGTACAGTATTTTAGTTGTGTATACTTCGTTGCACAGAGAAATAAATAAGATATTACATCATCATCAGCCTGTGTCAGTCCACTGCTGGACATTTGCCTCTCCCAATCTACGCCTCTTCCATTAGGAGGTTTTTGGACCGTATCTCATCACGCTGGTACAATGCGGGTTGGTGGTTGGATCGAATTTTTACTTGCCATTCCGACGCATGGATCATCTTACTTTTTAGACAATTCGGTGGTCGGCCTAAATTGCCCTAACCAACTCGGAAACAACGAAAATTAGTTAAGTCCCCGCAGGTTTTGAACCCATATCTATACAAAATAACTGTGTTTGCCGTAGCAAAATATAATGTACATTTAATTAGAAGCAAGACATTGAACTGGAACAATTAGTAATCACAGCTGACTACACAATTCGATGTTAATTAAATCATTAAAGTACTGTTATTGTCTTATTGTTATTGTTTTAAAGACAAAACGATGAAATGTCAATAAAACTTCTTCCAGGGATATGACAAATTTTGAGAGTTTTTTTAATTGAATTATATTTACTTTATTATCATATTTAATTTAAGAAGAAAAGTGTGAATTAATAAAAAGTACTGACTGGGTCAAGAATAATTTACTGAAGAAAAGGATCTCATAACTTTAAACCAATATTTAGAAAACCAGCTTAGTCCAACGTCATCATCTATTTTATGATTTTAAAAGCATTCAAAGTTTCCTGTAGTTAAATTTAATCCACTTGCCATGGTGGTATTTAGTTTTCCGCGAAAATTTCCCCTTAAAACTCGTGTTGGCGATTCCCTACTACGTTTTGTTAACTTAGTTTTAGATCTAACATTGGCATAGTTTCTTACCCAAAACATAAATATATTTAATTTAAAATTAAATTTCAGTTCTATTTCTTGTGTTCTCAAAAAGTCCTTTCAAACTTATTTAGTTATATAAACTTACAATACACTCTATTCTACTACTATATTCATATTAATATTATGCCAATTACATTAACTTGCGGACCTAAAAAGACTTATCGAGACTAGTTTGAAACTAAAATTTTCTATTTCCTAAAGGAAAAGAATAAGATTATTTCCTAAAAGAATATGATTAACTGTAGATTGTGTTGTGCCTAGAAAAATTCTCAATTCTTCAACTTCGTCAACTTTAAATATTAAAAGAAAGAAAGAATTAAGAGTATTTTTAAGTTCACGTAAATTTACACCTGGTCCTCTTTAAGGATAATGAATAAACATTTTAGTTTTCTGCTTAAAGGACCGTCTAAAGACCGTTTTCCGCTTTTGAGTATTAAACGACTTAAACTTGCTAATTTGCATGACTCCTGAGATTCGGATCAACAGATGTAATGAGATTAGTAAAAATTATGGTTGTTTGGTTTTAATATTTCACTAAGTCAAATATATTTATTATACTATCATATACACATAACCAAGAATTAGTATAAAACAAAAATTATATACGTTACTTGTTTCAATATTTAAACATTAATTAAACTTTCGCCTGTAGTAAGCTCTTTTCATATTTTTTAGGATGAACTACACAGATTTATACCAAAAGATTTTCCATGTGGAATAGACTTATTTCATATGACAACAAGGAATGCAAATTAGTAAAGTTATGAGTGGACTGCAAGCTTTTTATTTATGAAATTAACTTGCCATTTTTTTTTTGTTTTTATCATTAAGCTAAAAATATAATTAAAAAAACAATTATTAAAGGATACCTACGTTAAAATCTCCTTTTAACAGTTAACGGACTGGAAAGCAGAGGTGCATCAATGCTGTATTTGTTAGCTCTAAAACATTGTATCCAGAGTGATAATTAAAAATAAGTAACATCCTATCACCGAGGAAGGAGATTTGAATGGTGGCGATTAACATTAGCTTTTATAGTGTAGGCCGTATAAATTTTCTTTGTACAAATGTCCGGATCGTCTCATCGCATTATTAAGTAAAAAAAAATATATATTAAATGTGAATAAATAAGAACGATTACTGTCAACGTTCGCAGTACAATGTACTGTGCTGTAAATTTTTCGATTATCTTTTTTTAACAATTTAAAAGCTTAAAAAGATTTCTAAAAGTTGTATCAATGAATGCATTAATTTTTGTATTGTACGACTACGATATTTTTTTAAATATTCATACCCGTAGAAAAAAATTTATGACAGAAATATTCAAACCTTCATGGATTTCTAATAGATACAAATTCACAAGACGAACATATATACGTCCATAAATTAGATAATTTTGTAATGCTCCGGACCTTAACCTGCGTCGTTTATAAAAAGATCCGTTCCTTAAACTTCAAAATATGATATTTTTTATATTTGTACAACTATCTATGTATCTGTATCTGTAATCGAGAAGGACAATATTGACAGCAAGATAAGCACTTTCAACAATTTAATAAACAACCTCTTTGATGCCCATGCTCCCATCAGACCATGTTAAATTAAGACGTCCACCAGCACCCTGGTTGACTCGAAGGTATCCGCATGGCCATGAGACGCAGAAATCGCTCGTTTCGAAATTTAAATTAGACCGTACTGACGAGAATTGGTCCGTTTACAAATCGGCACAGAATCGGTGTAATCAGATGATACTGCAATGCTAAACGCCGTTACTTCCTAGAAAATATAACTAAATCTTCTCCCTGCCGATATCTGAAGTTTCTTGAACTTTGTATCGGTAAGTGGCGAATGTCAAATCTCTCTCAGTTCTATTAGCTTGATGATTTGAGTCACCATTTTCCACCACTACTTCTTTAGATCATCTAACAACATATGATACCATTTCCTATTTAGATGGTTTGACGCGACCCTGTGTTCAATCGTTTGAATTTTCTCCAGTTACTCTGGATGATATAAAAAACAATCCTTTCTATTAAATTAGGTGCAGTTGGCTATGACAAGATTGGCGAATGATTATTTTATCTTAAATTTCCCTTCTCCCAACGCTCACCCACATTATTAATTTCTCCTTATGCTCAGGTTCATTTCTTACTCCTGGTATAGCTCTTATTCGTCTACTCCCAAAGTGCCCCAACCCATTACTTCTCACCATTATCGACCTATCTCTATTTTGCCTTCCTTCTAAAGTATTAGAGTCTTGTGTTCATAAACAAATTTCAAACTTCATATACAGCAACAAACTGATTAGTCCATTGCAATCTGGGTTTAGGCCTGGACATAGTACGACTACCGCCCTGCTCAAAGTAACTGAGCGATATAAAGGCGGCCATGGATAACACCATGGTCACAGTTCTGGTGCTCATTGATTTCACGAATGCCTTCAATACAGTCAGTCACGACATTCTCCTTGGAGTCCTATCCCATGTTATGATTTCGGAGGAAGTACTGGATTGGTTTTCCTCCTATCTTCGAGGGCGCCAACAATCAGTCGTTGCTGATGAACTGTCATCGTGCTGGCTGAATTTCAAGTCTGGTGTTCCTCAAGGCGGTATACTTTTCCACTATTGTTTTTGATTTTTATTAATTTTATCACTTCTAATCTCCAATGTGCGTATCATCTTTACGCCGATGACCTACAGCTGTACGCTCACGAATCCACCGATAAATTGAATATAGCAATCAGTTAAATTAATAGGGACTTAGCCACAATAAAGACTTGGTGACAAATTTGGTTTGGCTGTTAACCGTCTAAGTGCCAAGCTATCAATTATTGGCAGTTCACGCAATTTGGCCAAGGTGGACTTAACTGTAATCCCATGCATACATTTTAACGGCAATCACATCCCATTTAGTGAAACTGCTAAAGAACCCAGGCCTGTTTATCGACAAGACACTAAATTGGAACAGCCAAATAGCTAGTGTTGTTCAGAAAGTTACAGGTGTTCTTGGTGCTTGACCGATTTAACAAGTTTTTGCCCATTCAGACGAAAGTGAGCTTGTGGCAGGCCCTGATTTTTCCTATTATCGACTATGGTGACGTGTGCTATCTTGACCTGAATGCAGATCACCTTAATAAACTTGACTGACTTCTAAATAACTGCATCTCGATCTGTTTTTAATCTTCGTAATATGACCACGTCTCTGCGCATCGTTCCCAACTTAAGTGGTTACCATACGCCAGCGACGCCCTTACGAGCCCTACCACTCTATACTCGTTTCTTAATTCTCCTGTGGCCCCTGTCCTATATCTTCCCATTTTCAATACTTATGTGATGTCAGCAACAAAATCTTCGTTCGACGCATACTGTCTACTCCAATGCCCCTATTCATCGTTCTGACTTCATGCATTCCTCCTTTTCGTACAGTCTGTCCTCTTATGGAATGAGTTACCTCTAGAAATCAAGATGAGGAAAGTTTTGTGTCTTTAAGAGAAAGGTAAAAGAGCACTTGCTTATGAACTCAAATTTAACTATTTAGTCAGATATGTTTACAGATATAATATTACTATTTTAGATATGTATATATATATATATATATATTTATTTATTTATGTAAAATATATTTAATACATCAAATGCTTAAATGTAAACATTTATATATGTTTGCGTATATATATACATATATATATTTAATAATTTATTTATTAGTATATATTTAAATTACTTTCTTTTTCTAACTACAGATATTTGACCTCCCTACTTTTTTATCTCTGCATCACCCCAAGGTTGATCTGGCAGAAAATGCCTTGGCATTAGGTCCGCTCATGTACACTTAGAACAAAAAGTTTAAATAAATAAATAATAAACTATGTGACTAGTAGTTTTGTGCTATTCTAACGGGACCACAGACTGTAAACCTACGTTTTTTTTTAATATAAGTCGCTTAAATAAAAAATAACCTTAAATAGCTTAAATAACTATAATAATTAAATAACGGAATAGTGAATATTTTATTTGTTCCTAAATAACACAATAATGTTTTAACATTAAAAAATTTACCTAGTTATAATACAATGATATATATCATCATTATTCTGAGTTTCCGTCCATATGAGGGTAACATCACGTCAATTTGTTTAAACTTAAAGTTTTGTCTGTAAACATATTTAAAGAAAATTACATTTAAGATTTTAAACTATTTCCTTATTCATATAGCAGGTTTTTTTTAATGATTTTTCTTTATGTCGTATAAAATTGCATTTAAATTACACACCGTTCGTTACACAATGTCTCCCATATTTCTTTTATTCTTAGACCCTGCATCGTAATGCATCACAATTGAGTTTCCTGCCACCTGAATAAAGGTGAAGCAGTGAATAGGTTAAAAACTTTTTCATTTTTTTCACACGAGAAATATATCACTGTGCATATGATTGAAATTCATACTAGAGGCTAATAATAATTATAATATAATGAAGAAGTATTTTTAATAAACCATCGCATAGTTTTTCGAATATTTCATCTAATCTAATGTATAAATAACATAAATTAAAATCTTAGCTACTTTTTCAGTAGTCATGGTATTTTAATAATAAGTGGTACCTGAAGATATTTTATTGAAAAGTAAATAAATTTAACATCCTGTAGTGGTGGTTTTTAGTAGAATCTCTGAACAAGATTTCACTTCAACGCATATTGGAGTTGGTATGTGGTATATGGATGGCCCCCTTTTCACAGGGGGCCGTCTGGGGTGGTACCACCGCTGTGCCTATTCCTGCCACAGATCGGTTATGTTAAAACTCTATCGTTTCCCAGTTAAAAGAGCAACGTAGCCAGTGCTTTTCCTGAGTTCACGAGACATAACGTCCAATATCTCACGGTAGGCAGCACTTCGTATGCAAATAAAAAAAATCTCCTGTGTTAGTTCACAGCTGGACATAGAACTCTCGTAATGCACACCACTGCGTTCGATCCTTGGCTATTCTAATGCAGCCCGCACTGGTCACTCTACAAATGACGTCATATCATCTTGCCGCAGGGCCGCAATATATTTTATGAATAATTATAATTATAAACCAAGAAGGTATAATTGGGTGAAAAATTATTTTATAATTGCTGCACGCTCCATTTTTACTACAATCTAAAAACCTTGCCTTACGTATTGTATATAATTATTTTATTGTTTATTGCTTATCGCTATAAACAACGTTAAAGCGATTCCCATTGAATATCTCGCACATAATTGTATAAGAACAAGCTTAATACTTTAAAAATATTTATCAAACAATAAAATTATCTTCTTAATGAAAATAAAAGGAATATAAAAGTTAAAGAATATCTCGGAATTGATAATCCGTCGGAATGTGAATTGGATTACTTAACAAACCTTTATAACACTAAGAGAAAACGTGACACTCGTACAAAGCGAAACCTGATACAGCAACACATTATTCTATATATTAAAATAACAGCAAAGTTAAGTCTTGTTCAAATTAGGTAATTAAAATCTGGTACATTCTTATGCATGCCGACATAATACAAGAGAAATGTGGCTGTGTCTGAAGTGACGAAATACTATCTTTTCTTGTGTATTTTTGTAATAAGTTGGCTTTAGATAAACTAAGTAGATAGTGCGTAAAAATCCATTTTTGTGCGTATCCGAACTCGTTTCGTTTTCAATTCATTTCATTTATTAAAAGTAACTTTTTACATTAAATTATAATGGCTTTTAAGTTTTAGTAACACAGTCTAGGAAATAAAATATAAGTTGAATTTGTCTTATCTTATTTTGTTTATCGAACATACAATATCAATAGGGCTTTATTTCTTCAAGGGGATCACTTTCTTCCTCTTCATGCAGTTTTCATTATGCGATTAGAATAAGCCACGCAGTCTATGATTAATGTTCTGTAATCACATTTCCTCCTTTTTTATAACTCTCTTGTGACCTCATTTTATTTGTGATTTTGATTTCTAACAGTCGAACACAAAAAAATATAATATGAATTTCTCTTATGTCATTAATTATTAATTCATAACAATTCTTAAGAAAGGCGGGATAAAATTTTGCCTTATGAGTACTTTATAGAAGTTTATGTTAAATTATTTTATGACATTACTGTAAATTTGTTCTTTTCTATGCTTGTAAACAAGTGTTAGGTCACGAAGAGGAATAATTCCTCCGCTTTTATAAATTTATAAGATATATTTATATTGTTAGTTAAAGTAGTCTCATTATTTAAACTATTACTATAAAGAGTAGTATGTGTTCACCTGGTGGTAAGTGATACCTGCACTGCCAAAAAAAGAAGACGCTGCAAATTAACACACTGACCTAAGACAAGGGATTTTTTGTGTCATTTACTAAGTAATTTTGCTTGTTACGGCGGTCTTCATACTATTATACAGTCGGGTTAATATATTTCTTCTATCGAGAAGCGCAAGCAAAAAACACTGAAGTTTTCAGATATATAGCATCTTAAATTAGAGTATTCGGATCTCCACGTTATTTTTAATTTGCATTTTGAGTAAAAAACCGAGCAAGCCAATAACGAGTCGTGCGTTTGTTTGTCTCTCTTTTAAATGTAGTTGATGATGATGATCGTTGGTGCCGAACGGAATTGATTTTTCGTAAATATACTAATTTCAACTATCCATAACGTTAAAAAAATATATGTTATAAAAATACTTTAAAACATTCGTAGAAGATGGAAGAGTCCAAAACTGACTTTCTAAAAGAATCAAATTTCGTTAAAACAAAATTATTTAGAATAAGCAGCCGATTAATACTCCATTTTTTAAAAAATGCCGACGAAAAAATATTTTGGAAAAGATCGTAAGAAATTCTCTTTAATTTATGCTCTTTAAGTTTAACCCTTGCAGATTTGTAACTAATTAGACTGTGCTTAATGCCTGCTATGATTAATGATGCTTATCTGCTTGTGACATTAAATTATTTGTTACGCGTAATATCTGATTTAAGTGATGTCTTATTGAGCACCTTGACAATGTTATTAATTACACAAAATGCTGTCGTAATTCATGTTTAAGTTAATGGGTAAGACTCTAGTTTATGCAAAGCTGGATTTTCGGATAACTTTAAACCATGATAAAAATTGTCTGAAGTACTAATATTATTTTACATAAAAATTAAACAATGTTATATTTTAAAAGTTTCAGTTATTTAACTTAAACTTGTTGTAGATTGAGTTAATATATTTCCAAAAGTACAGTGCTTAAGTTCGTAAGGATGTCTAAAACTACCTAATAAAATTTCAGTCGAATTATACACCTACGTCGAAGACGACGAGTAATTCTTTTGTTTTTGTATATAACAACTATGAAAGTTGAAACATGTACAAAACCGTAAAGTGAATAACAGACACAAATTAAAATAGCTAGAAATTTTTACGTAGTCTTAGATGACTTTTGCAGAGATGACAGAGATTAAGTTTACCTCGTCCCATCTTGCTTCCAGTGTTTCTCCTTTACAATGCATGGAATTTGTTCAAAATAAAACAGAACATATAAATTTAAAAATTAATATTATTTAGTTTAGATAGACTACATGTCTCATTACTAAAATAGTGTTACAGTTTATTTACTTATCATGATTTTTCGCTAACAGCGTAGAATAGATAAAACGCCGTAGCAGTAGCAGAAGTTTACGTACTAAAAGTGATTTACTTTTTATTTTCGTGAGAAATTATACCTTATTCAGCAACTAGATATATAGAAACATATTTATTTGATAATATTCATGTATAAATAAATAAATGTCATGTACGTATGTGTATATACATTTTACACAAAAGGTTTCATTACTTTCGTTCGCTATAACTCGTTGTTATAGTAATAAATGAGTTTCTACGCTGCTAGACAGTGAAATAAAATAGCATATTCAAAGACAAATGTGTTTAGATATTACAAATGTAATACAGACTTTATATGACAAAAGTAATAACGTTTATATCAGGAGATAACTTTAAACTTAGCATTAAGAGAACTTATTTGCATTGTGCTATCATTTATAAAATGTTTACATGGCAATTACCGTAACAAATAAATCAATTTTCTGGCGAGATATTTTCTTTTTTACACGGGACCGTCCGGGTTGGTGCCACCGCAGTGCCTATTTCTGCTGCAAAGCGGTAGTGTGAAAATACTGCCATGTTTCGATTTGAAGGGCACCGTAGCTAGCATATTTACTGGGTAAACAAGATTTAACATCCAATATCTCACGGTAGGCAGTTGGTGATACCACTAGTATTGCCAATGTCTATGGGCGTCGGTAACCACTTTCCATTAGGTGGCCCGAGTGCTCTTCTGCCTGCGTAGGCAATTAAAAAATAACAATAAGTTTACATAGTGACACGTCGACGTTATTCAGCAACTTCATTAACGGCATTATTGTAATAGATGCAAAAACGAAATCCCACTGAGTTTCTTTCTTCGGTTCTTCTCGGGTCAGAGGCCTCGCTTTTGAACCGGCGGTTGTGTTTAAAAGGGTAAGGGAGAATAGCGTATCGCTCCTATATTTAATAAAGATATTTCAATTTAGATTATACTGGAATTACGTTAAAGCGAATACGTTATCATATAAAAGAGTTCATTATTCTTCGTAGTCTCGTGGCTGGAAAACTAGATTACGATTGTTCCTTTGTATTTAAATAATATACATAGATTTTTTATATTGACAGCAGTCATAATTTTTGAAGTTATACTTTTAGGCGTTATGAAAAATGATGACAGTGAAATTTTACGATTTGTCACAAAAAATTAACAGTTTATAAAAAAACGGTGAAAATGTAATAAGGTCCATGTTACATAGTGATAAGGTTGATTTTGTGTAGTGATAATGGAGTTGTCGTTTTTATTTGATAGTTAGTTGCATAATGTGCTCTATGAGTTAGGATTAGGTTCGTTTTGGTATATATATATATATATTATTATTATTAATAACATATTTTATATTATTTAAATTTATATTAAATATATATATTAAATATATTATTATATAAATATATTAATATTTGTAATGATGTTTATTCAACTTGATATAATGGTAATATTTTTATTCATTTAATATATCAACATTGGGATTTATCTATGTAATACGTTTTAACATTATAAATAAAATGACTTTACGGATTTTATCGCGTTTAATTTACATTTTAAATTCCTGACGTTTCGAACACTTTCCAGGGCCGTGGTCACGAGGTAGACTGAGATGTCGTGCATCTTTGCCAGTGCTGAAAGGAAGGGTTTCAATATCAATCGTAATTAATTGTTTTAGACTAAAAATTATTTAATATTTAATTATTTTATAAATTAAAGCTGTCAATATGGCCTCGCCAGTCACACGTTAGCTCGCGAAATACGATAAAAGCAGGAAATTTCGCCCATTTATTAAGTCAATATCGTATCAAAGTTATACGTTTAAATACTATCAATGCACAAAAAATAAAGATAGATTTAGAAGATATGTTACTGTTGCAGCATTAGATTACCACATATTGAAAAGTTGGGTTTTTTCTGTCCAGCTGCAGGGAATTTGAAAGGAACCTTTGGGCCTAAGGTATAAGAGGCGCTTAAAGTCTATTGACTGATGATATCCGGCTTTAGATATTCTAAGGACGATACAGGTATGAGTTGGTGTAGGCGTGCCACGAGCATTCAGTACGGAAAGGTGCAGGAGAAAGAAGGTTTGTAATTCAAAGATATTTGCTTGTTTTTCGCTGCGTCACCGCAATTCGTCACATAAGAAGCACCATGGGCGTAAGAAAATTATCAGCAGTTTATCGATCTCACTTCTTTCCGGTAAAGCATACCCACATAACAAATGCTTTTATAAATACAATTTTGTTTTTCATATTGCATCGTTGTATGTAATTTTTAATACTTTCAAAATACATATCAATATTTTTAAATTGCCTACAATAAAAGCACAGATTGAATATATAAAATAAATGATTTAACTTATTTAAATATAGTAAACACGTCCGTACGAAATATATTTTAATACTAGATATACCAGCACTAAATTTCCAAAAGTATTAAAACCATATCAAACCCATTTGTAGTTAAAATGAGTGTTGTGGTACATCTAGCGTAAATAGTGTTCATGACTGTTACATTTTGTGGGATTCATCGAGATATTTGTTCATAAATATTCAATATCTGTCTTAACAAATACCGGTTTTACCACTATTCAAATCTACCTTTCTATTATAGAAATCTTATAAAGCATAGAATCAATACAATACTATCGGTTCTAATACCATAGCTCTGAATTATATTGCGTGGTATGAATACAAAACAATCTACGACAAAAGGGAGTCAGAATGATGCCTAGTAAGATTAATCCGTCTTTATATTATGTACCGGTCGGTGAATATTTTAGTGACAACACGTGTAAGTTTTATACTTAATAAGTAAAAGTAAAAATCGATTAATAATAAGAAAAAAGCTTTGATAACAAATTGATTGTATTTCATGGACAGTCATACTGTAAAACAAAAAATAAAACTACAGATTTAGCAAAATATTTACATACACGGATAGAGTAGATTTGCATTAAAAACAGATATTATGTTATTAATATGATAGCTCTTATTTTGTATATGGAAAATTATTTGTAAATATAACTTAATACATAATCTTAGACAAATAATATTTGAATAAGAAAAAATTCACTGACATTTTATAACTAAAGAGTATTTAAAATAAGGTATTTATAGTAAAAAGTATTATTAAAAAATCAAATAATGGTAAAAAGTTTTCTATTAACCATTTGTATCTAGAAATTCTTGATAAATATGTTTACGAATTAACTAGATTAAATATGTACAAGTATAATATATCAAGATATTAATAAGTAAATATAAATAAATAAAAGTAACAATTGTACAAATTAAAACGTTGGGATTGTTGTAGTAGATATTCGTTCAAATTAATTATTTTAATTAGACATAGTTTTAATTAAGAACATTCAGTAACAGTATCTACGTTCATAGAATACCGCTTTAGAATGAATTGTAGCACTTCGAACTAAATGCGTAACTGCTCTATCGGCTTTACTTTATAGTAATGTTGGCCAATAAAGTGTGGTGTTTACCAGATCAGTGACGCGTAATTTGCACTAGATTGTGAATAGGATTACAACACCACAAATGTTTAAGATATTTTGGTACCAATTTATTATAGTAATATAGCTTTTACAAAAGTGGTATTGCACAATTAAGTTGTATTTCCATTTAAAAATATAGTACATCAAAATATGAAGTTATATCTAAAACATGAAAATTATATACAGCCCAATATAAATAAAAGAAGTACATATAATTTAACAGAAACGATCATTCTATTTTTTATCACCTATTATGCTTATGGATTAACTTTAAAACTACTGATTAAAACAAAAAGGCAAGAATATAACTATTATGAAATTAAAAAAAAATGTTTTTTTTATATATCGGTCAATAATCAATAATTGTTGTAGCAACGTTAAAAGTAACAAAGAAAAGAAGAAGTTTTTTAAAAGTAACAAAAAAAAAGTAACATGAAAAAAGATCACAAAAAATAATTATAAATACATACATATTTAGTTAAGATATTGTTACATTATTCAATTCTGTGCAAAAACTATAATGCTAATAATAATTTTTTGATAGTAAACATCAACATTGAATTGCAATAAGGTTTACATCATAAGGGATTAACGTATCACGAGCTTAACTACTACCCTCTAATCGGAATCATATTAAGCAAACCGTTAACTTTGAGGCTTATTAGGCCGTTATAAGCCGTCGTATCTATTATGTGGTTACTGTAACTTACTTCACGATAAGTAGCAAAATCGCGAATTAATACCAGGAAAACAGGATGCTCTGAAATAAAAAATATTGCTATTAAAGGTATAGGTAAACCATTTCTTACATTTATGTGTACATAATTTCTTTGACAAAGCCATTTTTCTAAGTTATCATCGAGTCGAATTCAAATCCATTCAGATTTACCTGAAGATTATTTGTAAAGTCGAACGTTAAGATACTGATATCGACTCCCTAGGGCTAAACTACATAAGATAGATATTAAAAGGCTTAGAAGCAGAGTCTGTCCTACTCCTAATCACTGCCAAAGCTGATCTTGACAACTGACGCCGACATATTACATGCCTATTCGGTGAATGGATTATTCCAATTTTTAAAGCAATTGGTAATCGGCACAGTTTGCAATGATTTATTAGAAAAAACCATTTAACGAAATTGTTTCCCCACAGGGTTTGAGCCGACGACCTCAAGTTTGTAAAGCCAAATCCAGTAGCATAAGGCCAGGGCGGTGGTTAAGTTTTTACATACATTTTCTTATTCAAGGGAAAATTATTCTATTTCTTTGTGGAACAATAGAATAGGAAAGCATACATAACATAATTCAGGTAGGGGAACATACCGTTTCATGTTTTGTGAGAATTACATAGTGTTACGATAACTTTCCGCCAATCCATCATGCGCAGACTTGACAGATCACTGTACTCAAACTGTTTGATTTACGCCTTCCAAGCGAGAATTGAAACAACTGCCTAATTCAAACAATGCTTAAAACAGTTAACAAAATTTTGCCCAAATAATATGAATTTATGCCTTTCAAAAATCATTGAAAATTTTAATTTTGATTCATTTTATTTATTTTAATGTCATACATTATGACATATCAATGTTTAGGAATACTAAAATTATTCAAACTAAATAGAACTTCATAGGAAATTAATTTCGTGAATATTATTTAACTGCCTGTAGCAGTGATTAAGGGCGTGTGCTTAAGAAACTAGAGGTCAGGTTCAAATCTCCGGGACTGAACAAATTTTCATTTTTGTTTTCTAGTTGGTTAGAATGGGCTGACACCTGACTATCTGAAAGACGATGATGCGTCGCAATGGACAAGGTCCTAAAACCCCCTTATGGAGAAGGCGTACAATTGGGGAGGCTTAACACTTACACAGGCTGATGATGATGATGATATTTAAGCATTTTTTTTGTCTTAATAATACTTACTTACTAATATTTTTTTCATTTATACAGGAGCCAACGTTTGCTATTTTTTTATTATTGTTCGTATATGTACATGGGAATATAAACTATTCCATTCCTTCTTGCAAAATAACACGGAAGCCCCAGGCAATTTAAAAAACACTGCTATCTTCCTACTGCCGCTACGGTCTTTTTGCGGCAGAAATGGGTACCATAGTGGAACTACCAGAGGCGGTCCCTTGTAAAAAGGGTCCTATGTTGTCTAAAACAGAAATTTCACAAAGGAATTTACTCGTCAGCCGATGGACTGGATGTTATTCAAACTTATGATGACTAGATGAATTTTATGACATTTAAACTTTGCAGTGGTTACAAAATATTACAACAGACGGTGATAGCAACCGGAAACAACTTTTTTGACAGCCAATAAAATTTATATCATAACATACAACACCATTGGTTATAGAAGATCTCATGTGATCCATTTAATATGTTGCCTTGTTCCTAGCACTTTTTTTTTTTAAGAGAACATAAATTACTTGAAATAATCTTAAACCTCAGTTATTTTAAAATTTAATAATCAGTCATTCTTAAACTATATTTTTAAATAAAGTCTAATAATGTCCTAGTTTTTTATTTTATTTGTTGGTATAACATAAAAATGTCAGTACAATAACGTACATTTTTACATTAATTAAATAAATATGCTATTGCTTTTTGACGAAATGTACTTGAACAAATTCCGTAACAGCGCTTCATTTAAATAAAGTACGGTATGCATGACAAGCTTTTTGACACGTCGAAGCTATTACTACGCTTATGTAAATCAGCGAAATCATTATTGTTCGTAAGAACCTGTCATTTGCAATTTATTTTGTTAAGCCTATTAAAAATCTTGAAATGTGACTTTCTTGTAGCGGATGACAAACGATCAGTTCAATTTTCTGTTCCATTGACATGGCAGCAGCTTAGATAACATTTGTACTGTCCATTTAGTAACATTTTATTTCTTTTATTTAATAACGTCGTGTAGTCATTTATTTCGAGGATGTCGCTAAACTAACAAATAACTAACTACAATGCGTGTTCTTTTATTGTTGTTATATTCTGTAATCTATGGGAATAAACATAATTGATATTAAATTATAAAGTATTTCTCTGTTCTTGTAATTACAACCTAAACCGTTTTTATAAGTTATAAACATGACAAATTACTAATCGAAACATAAATATTACAAATATAATGTACAAGCCTGTAAAGTTAGAAAAAAAACAATGTTTAGGTATGACCTGAGCTAACTTTAAAAGAAAAACATATTTGCAGAAAATTTTACGTAAAATATTTAGCTCAACTTCATATACATAAAAAGATTGTAAGTTAAGGGTAGAAAATATATTGCACTAGAAAAGATAATAGTGCTAAAGGAAAATCTATTGTTGAAAAGAGGCGTGGGCTTAGGACATATTCCTGCTCAGAACGCTTCCATTATGAACGCCCCAGGTAATTCATCTGTCCCTCTTTGCTTTAAATTGTGAAAGAAATATTTTTAATTCAATTGTGATTGCCGTACTGCTTGAGATGAAATATATATTAATAATAATGCACTAAAAACTTTTCTTGAAAGAATTTTATGTCATCATCTTAAAAAAATATTTTTTTTTCATGGCGTTAGCAGCTTAAGGCATTTTATTTTCAATTTTCAACGATCATACTAACATGGTATTTTTAAGTCTATATTTATTAAGGTTTTTGAGCTACTTTTTAAACGTCTTTTAAGATTTTACATCTTACTTACTATTCATCTCAATGAAGGAATTAATGTAACAAACAGCTTGTAGAATCAAGTGGCTACATATTAAAAATCATAGTTGTTTGCTCTGTCCGCCCGTCTTGAATATTAGTAGTTTTGAGTATTACTGATGGTAGCACTGCACCCAAAGGAAGCGTGCGGGAGGTGCTTCTATCAGTAATATATAGTACATTAAAGTTTTGAAAGACTTTATTTAGTCTCAACGTTGTAGTCTTTTAATTTATTTATTTATTAAAGATTAATGCACAAGTTAGTAAAATGGCAAACTTAATGTCAAAAGGCACTATCTCACAGTATACCTTCAAGTAACGGAGAAAATTAGGCATGGATGAAATGTAACGAAGATACGGTTTTTATGTTTAGGGAATGTAAGCTGTAAAAATAAATATGACTACACACATGACGTATAAAAAATTCTTCACATAATATAAATACTTAAGGAATGTAAATTTAAATTTTTTATATTTTAAGAAAATAGTTGATAACTCGTAAATATTTTTTTTAAGAGTTCGCTCTTTTGCAATTATTTTCACTGTAATTATGATTGACTATTTACGTCTTTTGAGGCCAAGTGTTAGTGTCTTTGATTTGAATAAAATAAAATATTGAAATAAGAAAAGTTAAATATTAGCGACGCTTCATGTTTTCTTCAAAATTTTAAAATTTCAAATATTAATCTGTTATATGTGTTTTGATTTCAAAAACGTTAAAATTGTCAATGATGGTCTATTTAATATGTAAACTAATTTAGAAAAATTTTTCTAAGTCTTAAGTTTCACCAAGCAATTTAATAAAGCCAGGTAATTATTTCTAAGGATATATTTTTGTTTTCTAACATTGCTAGACATACATGTAATCAAACAGTTAAAGGAAGTAAATGGAGACTTCATCCATAATATCAGTATTGTCGTATTCAGCCAAAACAAAAGTTTTTGTAAAATTGTTTATAAGACTATAAACAAATGACATATTGTAATATGCATACACATGTAAAGAAAACTTAGAACTTAACTACGATTATTAACTACCACTAATATATAGTCGATCTTCTAACATGAAAAACGTATTTATATAACTTAAGTGAAATTTAAACATTATGGAGTAAAATAACAAATTGTAACAAAACAAAACCTTCAAAAGTTTAATTTAATTTGCCGGCGGCAGGAACAAATTTATTGCTTCACTTTTGATGTTACTAAATTTACAACAGAACTTTATGTATAAATTGAAAATCTTACTCTTCACCTTTAAGAAGGAAATTTTATTATAAACATGATTAAAGTAGAAATACCTTTATTTTAATTTCGACTGATTCCTAAGAAAGGGTTGGTCGATTAACTAACGTTTTTATGATTTTTTAACGATTTTAGTTTTATAGAATATTTTCCGGAAAAAACCAAATGATTCCAAATTTATATGGAGAATCGATTTAGTGATCTATATGACAAAGATAACCATGTCAGGTTAGTTTATCCATCCGCTGTTTTCCTGTAACAAGGTAAATTTTAGTTATTTTGTTATTAATGAATATTAAATAGTAAAAGTTAAATTTAAACTTCGCCCGGATTTTGTTTGTCAGGTTTCAATTATGATAGCCTAAAAGTGAGTGAGTATTGTAGAATAATTTATTATATTACGGTTGTATTGCAAAAATGACCTACCATGCATACGGTCACGGAGTATCACTGGGAAAATATTTGCAAATGTAACAGGATAATTGAACCAAGACATGGCTTTCCTCTCAAATTTTTAGGTAGAATCGAACCATACTAATATCATAAATGCAAGTAACTTGTCCGTCCGTCATATTGTTTTAACCATTGTATTGTAATTTAGATGAAATTGGTACATTCTTAAACCAATTTGAGGAAGGAATTTGGCAGTTTACAGAATTTTGGTGTTTTAAACGTAGTGATTCAACTAGGGAATGAAAAGGGATGAAAGTTAAAGAAGATTCGTCATCGTTAGCTTATTAAGTCAAAAACTTGTCTAAATATTCGCTAAAATAGTAAAATACCCTTTGTATTATCCATACCAATATCACAAAAGACGGCAGACAGATTACTTTGATTTGTAACTTTACTTTTGATTAGATGAAATTGGTACATACATAGAGCTATAAAAGTTGGATAAAGTGTTTATCGTTGAAAATGGGAAAGAGTCAAATAGGAATTGTAAAAACTTTATGTCTAATGATAGGCAGCATATTTAACATAATTTAGCATATTTCCTGATATTCAAAAGTCGGGGTAAAAGCTAATTTATTTGTTTATTAATTAAATAGCTGTTTAAAATGAGAACGAGGAGGGGTGGCCCTTTTACACGGGGAACCTCTAGTTAATTCATTTGTGAGCCTATTTCGACAGCAGTAGTTGGTAAATACAAGTTCCGGTTTAAGTGCGGACATTACTCGGTAAGCGAGACGTAACATCTTCATGTCCAGGCAGAAGGGATTGGTGGCGTCACGATGTGTTTTTAGGGTCAAACCAGTATTCTTACCACCAATTGACTGTTCTTCCTGTCTCATCACTTTACCCGGTGGATCTGTGGAAAATAGGGCACCACCTTTGGTACTACCCTTAGACGATCACTTTACATAGCTTATTGGATCATTAGGTAATCAAATTGATAATATTGTTACTATTAGTTATATATGTATTTTTAAACAATAATGAACTAAAAGAAACTGATAATTAAACTTATGTTTTACATCAGAGCAACAAGCTTGTTTTTAATGTTAGTATAGTAATAATTTTGGTCCATATAGAGCATTAGGAAAATAAAACAAATTTAAGATGTGCCCACTTTTTATCGGGGAAATGCTACCACAACCTGTTCCTCGCGGGGCAAAGACGGATTATGTTAGACTGCAACCAGCAAAACCATTTGTTCCGTCATGGCTTCAAAATGAGATCCCAGAAAATCTTCGTGCCTTTACGACCCCACCAGCGTGGCTACTGAAGCAGCCCCATCTCAGCCCTACGGTCATCTGCTCGTCTCAAGGCGTCGAAACTAACGCACTCTTCGCTTGGGCCCCATGGCCCAAGATATCCACTGAACGAATATATAGACTGCTCGAATCACTCATTTTTGAAGTAAAAACATCGATTTATACTAGCCGCGTTTCCTATAGTTAAATGCTAAAAGTTTCCTGTGTTCATTATACAGTGTCGTATGAACCATTAATGTATTTTACGAGTGCTCATTACTTTAACGTAATAGCGCATATCACAATTTCAATTATAATATTAAATCCTCTTTTTTGTTATTTTATCTAATATATTTTTTATTCATGACTTACAATCTAAATAACATATGTATTTTAGTTTAAATTTGCTCGTGTTTACGTAAGCTTTGGTCTTGTATTGATTGTCTTCAACGTATGCGACGATATAAATTTGCTGAGAGGTTATCCATATATGTGAAAGAACTCCAGAGACAGTAATAGAAGTGTCATACCAATATATCAAACGAACAACTAACTTCTCGTAAAAGATACTAGATTCACTAAGGGAATAAAATATATCAGTCCCCGCCTTTTTATTGATAACAGCACGCAGTCCGTGAGAGTGTGAAATATGAAAAAAAAATGCGTTTGAGATTGTAATACTTTTTCTAAGAAGTTGTATATATTCCGCTGCTAACATTTATAGGAAATCTATATGTACACACGTTAAAGACTTTCTCGATGTTGTATTAAATATGACTCGATAGCGTTGAAAGCGCTGGGTTAACGGCTACCTCACATACGATAGCTCAGCAATCAGCCCCTTAGCCTGAAATCTGGAAGTCCAAAGCCTCACTTTTCCTAGCGCGGAAAGTGCGGCTCCAATTTATTATTGCCTTTTTTCGGTTTAGGTTTATTTTTCATTATAGGGCTGCAAAATAGTCTTTAAAGATAAAAAGGAAACTTTGAGAAGAACCGAGCTTTCTTGCTGTACAGGAGAGGCAGCGTGTGACTGACACCCGTTTTGTAAAGTCATGGCTTAAAATAAGACGACTGCTCATTCTTCCGGAGAGTTGTAATCACAACTCGGTAGTACTTGTGTCAATTATCTTCTATACATTTCACAGAAGAGTGCCATTAGAGCCTGAAGCCACATGGTTATGCAACACCAAAAGATGCAACTAGCCGCGTACAACCTACCGGGTGGTAGATATCTTTTCACAAGAATCCGTTTGGTGGTACCACCGCGGTGCCTATTTGCCGCGAAGAGTGCAGTGTGAAAACACCGTGCGTTGCGGTTTGAAGGCACCGTAGCCAGCGTATTTACTGGTAAACAAGACTTAACACCCTATGTCTCACGGTAGGTAGCGCGTCGGCGATCCACGGTATTGTCAACGTCTAGGGTGTCGGTGACGCTTTCCATCGGGTGGCCTGACTGCTCGTCCGTCTGCGTATGCTTATAAAAAACTAACTTGTGAATAAAACAAAAACAGAGACAAATTCAAAACGGGTATCGACATGTCGCTCTTTCGCACCTACAGTACGATAACAAATGATTACAATCTGATCAGTTTCTGCCACAAAATATCAATCTATAAGGAGCAATACGATCATTACTATAGTTTGAGTTCAGAATTTTAACAAAACTTTTCGTTTGGAACTGGTAGAAAATTGATTACTAAATTGTACATTCGTGAAGAAGAAACGTAATTCTTGGCACATAATATTTTTCCTGCCTCCGTAGACTAGTGGTATGGGCGTATGCTTTAGAAACCGGAGGTGGTGAACTCGAATCCTGTGGGGACTCAACAAATTTTCATTGTTGTTTGTTAGGGCAAATTGAGCTGATTACCTATTGTCTGAAAAGTAACATGATCCATGCGTCGGATGGGCATGTAAAAAGTCAGTCCACCCACAACCCGCAATGGACCAACGTGGTGGGATACGGTCCTAAAACTGTTTAATGGATTAGAGGAGGCCTATGTCAAATTTTTATCATTATTTTTCTGAATGGTTGGTAGTACCTGTCATGTGATCCTTATTTATATAATTTTGTGAAAAATAGTTTAATCCATAATTATAAAATTTAAAAATCACAGCCTTATGCGATCAAATTGTAACTGCTGGCTCAACCTTAAACGATAGACTTGTAATAACTAATTTCTATTTCTCTAATAGCCTACAATAAAGTACGCGAGAACATACGTATACGTTTAAGGAATAACCCACAGTAAGCTTTTTAATGTAAAATTCTAAAGAAAAATCACGAAAAACCATTATTTTAATTTTTAAAAATTACACAAGCTCCACTAAAATAATAATATATATGATAATATAATATAAATGATATAAATGATAAGAGTCTGGAAGCATAACTTGATTTGTTAACAAACAAAAGGCTGTGGTGCTAGAGTTGTTATACAAAGTTGGTGCAGAGCAAACAAGTTATGGAAAACTTGGTCTTTTAAATTTTAGACTGAATTTGATATATCTAATCAATAAAAAGTTATATTTATAGATATATAATTTGTAATTAAATGTAAACCCTCAACTTAATGAAATAAATGATATAAATTTACAAAATTTAATAGAATAATTTTACGTACACATAAAAGAGATAGAAATGTAGAGTAAAATATTTTTAACATGACATTATTATGTCTAGTTAAGAAACAGTATAAACAATTCATTGCAATTCCAAGTACATCGTATATTTTTTGCCCATCTGCATTATTTACGTTTTACTGCCTGCAATACATGTTATGGAATCGAAACAATTTTTGAGATTGTGAATCGTATTTTCTATATCAATCGCCGAGATTGGATCCAATCTCAATAACAAATCGTTGAGATCTAGAAGGAGAGAAAGAAAGGGTCTACGAAAGGAGAATATTGCATGAAAGACGTTATTTAACTGCTTTTACAAAAAGATATGAATATCTCTAAGAAAATCCATATTTCAATGTAAACTTAATTGAAAATAAAATAAGTCTTACTGTTAAATAAATAATAATAGGTGTTATTTTATGAAGAATTACGTAATTGTATTTGTTTATAATTTTTTTGCCCTTTCAATTATTTTTATATAATGCTAAAAAAA